>VYZV01045831.1:286843-311661 GCA_013401275.1 Pandion haliaetus
GGGGGGAACGACCGCGAGTGACCTCCGCCGCGGGGGCGGGAGGAGGGAGAGGTAGGGAGGCGGGGAGGCGGGACCTCGCCGCCTTCCGACGGGCGCCTCGCCCAATGGCGCGGCTACGCGGGTCTTTCGAGCGGGGGTGGGGCGGAGGGGAGCGTCCCGCCCTTTCTGGGCGGTGGCCCCGCCCCGAGCTCTCTAAAGGGCCCCGCGTGGCGGCGCACGGCAGCTGCCGTCGCGCCGGGTGGGGGGTCGCCGCGCTCCTGAGGTAACGGCGCGTGCGCGCGGGGGGTGGTGGTTCCCCACGCGGGTGGTCCCGCCTTCTGCTCGCGGTCGGCTGCGTGTGGCGGGGGTGGTTTCGGTTCAGCGGCCTCTCGCAGCGCGGGAAACCCACTAGCGCCCACGCGAGTCGTGACAGGCCTGTCCTGTGTCCGTCCGTACCCCCGCCCCCGCCGCGGTCCGGGGAGGAGGGCGCCGGGGACTCGGCGGGGGTCGCGGGTCAGCAGACTCCGGTCTGGCCGGGCCCCATGTGATGTCCCTGTGAACCTCCGGGTGTCTTGAGTGGGAGGCTGTGCGGCCGTGGGGCTGGTGGTGGGTGTTGGGGGGGGGCGTCGTCACTCTTTCACTGCAAAATTAATCGTTTTGGCAACTGCCGCGCCAACTTCTCTCGATGCCCCATTCATGAGTGGGGCGGCCCAGCCAACAGAGCAGAAATACTTCGAATTTTTGGTTAAATAAACCCACAGTCCGTTTGGGGCCGGCCCCTCGGGTCAGAGTGGCACCGCTGTGGGCTGAGGCTGAGGGGAAGGCCCGTGTCTTGCCCATGCATGGCTGTCACCAGTCCTGTCCCAGTACAGACAGTGAAATAACGTGAGGTGACCTGAGCATTCTGGGATGCTCTGGCACCAACTGCGCTGCCAGCTCTGAGCTGGGCTGGACTTCAGGTGGAGATGAAGTCTTGGGCGGTGTGGAAGCTGGCAGAAACACGGGTGATGTGTCTCTGAAAATGTATCCTTGTGCTTTCTTACTTCATGTGAGGGGATTTCCCACCAGCAGGCAAATGAGTGCGGATGGTGTAGTAAAGTGTATAGCAGTTTAGGAAAGAGGAACTTAAACCAGCCTCCTGGTGAGTCACATTGCTGGGGGTTTCACCTAAAATATCCCGGTGTCCTAGAGAAGCCATCTGTGTCAAATGAAGATTAACAAGTTATGTGGTGGCCGATGCCTCCAACCCTTGGTGTCAGCCCACACTGGTGCCCTCTTGGGGTGGGCAAGCCCTGGGTCTAGCTAATAAAGTGATGTTCTTTGGGCAGTTTTGTTCAGCCCAAGGTCAGCTCTGAAGGCGCTGCGGTGACATCAAATGTCTGCCTGCAGTCATGTCGTTTGTTTAGCGCAGTATCATCCTTGTAGAGGTTGGGATTATTTTTCCTCGTGTTCTCTCTGCTCCTGCATCAGGAGGGCATCAGATAATTTCCCAGCATAGCCGTACGCTGACCTGTGGTACTGTCCAGGAGAAGACTTTTAGTGGTTAAGAAGTTTTTATTGCTGCCCTTTTAAAAATTGAATTTATGTAACAGAGGAAGAGTGGGTTGCTCAGCTTCTACTTCCTCAATAAATCTTTAAAGAAAAGAACAAAAAGGCCAAGTTTCAGTTTTGGTGGGAATGTGGAAAGGCAGCAAGATAATATGGCAATCTCCTAAAGCTGATCTGCACAGCGAAAATTGGACCGGATCAGACATGATGTCTTTACCAGTAAAAAGAAGAGAAATCAGCAACAGGAAGCAAAGTGGGCTGCGCTGGAAAATGTCAAGATGGCTGATGAACATATGCAGTAATTTGAATTTGAATTGATGTTTTTTAAGCTCTACGTGTGTTTTAAGTAAAGGCATGTTCAGAGCTTATTATAAATGAAACCTTCACTCCTGTCCCGTTGACTGTCATGAGTTTGTACATAGTCAAACATCTATTTTGTTTTGTCAGTGAAGCTCCACAGCGGTTTCAATGGAATTGTTCACCAACTTTCAGTTCTTCTAGGACACAGCACGCCCTCAAAGCAGAAGATGCTTTGTATTTAAGTGGCTTAAGTTGTCACACAGGCTTAATTAAAAGGGAGGTTTATTTCAGGAGGTTTTTGTTTGGGTGTGTGTTCTTCATGTTCCTGAACATCTGTGGTGCATCACAGTGTGTTAACTCCTCTGGAAACAGCATGGGGCAGGAGAGGATCATTTGTGATCCCATTCACACCCAGTGAGCTACCGCAGGTGTTGAGCCTGGCTCTGGTAAGCATGTCCCTGTTTTCCAGTGGCTTGTGTAGCATAGCTGTGCTGGTAACTGAGCATTAGGGAAGGAAGGGGCTAGCTGCAGTACTTAGCAGAGCTACTGAGAGTCTATATATGGGCAAATTTTTGTTTCTAACCTAAATTTGTTACATAAAATGCATGACTGACTTGGGATTCCCATGGCCTGCATTCACAAGGAAATTTGCACAACCAGGTTGCACTTCAGCTTTCTGTTTCATGGTGCAGGTGTACCTGGGCACTCCAGAAGTTCTGCTGCTGCCCTCCTGGTGTTGAGGGCTGTGTGGCATTAATGTCTAGATTCTCCTTGAAGAACCAATCCCACTGGATGTGATGGTGACAGTGACGTCCTGCTGTCTCTCCCTGGACGTTCAAGTTGTGCGGCCTCGTGTCGTTGATCTTTGTGCTGTACCTGGTGTGCCCACCCTTGGGAACCAAACACCCATCAGCAGGAGACCCTGCCGTGGGGTTGTGGCCTGTACAGGGGGTCTTGGTGAAACGCATGTGCACAGCGCAGCGAGGGCAGAATGCAGTTATGGTGTCCAAAGTGCTTCTTCCTCTTGAGCGACTGGGGATGGTGCAGAAACCCGCAGCCTACCAGCCTGTCTGGGATGAGACTTCTGCCTTTCTTTGCGCAATGTGTTTCCAACCAGCCTCTGCCACCCAAGAGCCGCCTGGGCTGTGCTGCGAGATAGCTGGCGTGAGGACACCTCCCACCCTTTCTCTTGAAACTTTCTTGCTGTGTTAAAGAGCACGTGGCAAGAGAAACTATAATTAGTGCAGACAGAAAAGCTTCCTTCAGGGACACAGGGAGCCTTAAACTCCTTGTTGTGGGGTGCTGGGAAGGAATGTGGGTACAGTATGTTGAAAGGGGGTCAGGCCTGATGACAGCTTCATTCTTGCCTCGTGCCTGGGACTCTGCTTGAGCAAGAGAGGCGGTGGTGACACCTCCAGCAAGCACTGTGCAGGCTGGTAACCAGCATGCTCTTCTGGATATGGGTTTGAGTTCCTCCAGGCTGGGGAGGGAACTAAACCCAGGTTTCACAGGTCTGGGTGGCTGTTCCTAGCACTACACTGCTCTGTAGAGATAATGCCCCTTTTCTCAGAGCTGTCCTATTTAAAAAAAACAAAAACAAAACCAACAAAAAAAAAATAAACTGCTCTGGTGCCTAGAATGGGATGTTGGGTGACATCTGCCAATTACCTCAGAGCTTTAGAGATGGGATTTTTGGAGACATCCCTTTCTCAGATGCTTGTGAATTCAACTATTTTTTGTGTTGTGAATTGTAACCTGTAGCAGTGTGTGGTGTGAGCGGCAACGTGTCCTTGTGTAGATGAGTAAGTGGAAGGGGGGATGTGCTTTGGGATGTGCTTTTCTGGGCTGGAGACAGGTCTGCCTGCTGTGCATTGTGGCTGGCCGTGGCTTTCCCCACCCACCAAAAGCAGAAGGCTGCAGCTTGGCTGTGTCGGATTCTTTAGATAAAAGGGCTCTTTACTGTTGCTCCTGTCTGTCATCACTGAGACAAATACACTCTTCACATTGCCTGCTTTAAATTGCCTCTGTCTAATGCAGGTACAAAATAGTATGCTAAAATCCACTTTTTAAAAAAGATCAAGGATAATGAGATTCATCTCCAGTCAGTTAGAAATCCCTTGAAACAATTAAAGCTCAGCCTGTCAAGTCATCAGCATCAAAGGCTTTTGACAAATGTAAACCTTAAATAAAATCAACGTTGCTTTCACTGTTAGAAAACTGTTTGGGCGATGACATCCCCTAACAACAAAAGTACTGAGACTGGCATAGGAGCCGCCGAACACACAATGGCTGCAAAAGCACTGATTTTTATGAGAACAGGATAAATCTCTGGGGTGTCCCAGGGCTGTGTCCCCTGAGAGGGACCCCAAGGCCCCGGTGTGCCCAAATCTGGCAGGCAGGCCTGGGGCCAGAGCTTCCTTAAGAGGCGGCAGTGTGGGGTGACGAGCTGCTTCCAATTGCGAGGCAGGCAGCACATGACATAAGATGCTCCAGATCTGCCTCCTGGGCGCTAGTTTAAAAATAAAGGTTATTACACATCATCATCGGTGCTGGTCTGGAGCGGCTGTGGGAGGAGAGGCTGCACAAAGGCAATGCGCTGTAAGGCTAGACCTGGAGTCCTGCTGTGGTGGGTTTGAGGGGAGGTCAGAGAGCCGAGTGGGAACGTTTGGGGCAAAGGGAGTGTAAAATTTAAATTGTTAGGCTTGCAGTGCTCTTTCAAAGCTGTAATTGTCACGCTTGTTTTCGGATGTGGGAATGGATGTATCATCTACTGCTGATCAGGTTTTTTCGAATGAACCGAGCGTGATGCAGAGTGCACTGCATCCGCTGTTAGAATTTACTCTATTTCATGCAAATACAGCAGTTTCAAGTCGTGCCTGTTTTGGGATTGCATTAGTCAGGTAGCTACATCAGTGGAAGCTGATTTTACTGTAGTGTTTGATTGTATTTTAATTTTTTTTTAACCTGTTTTTACAGGGACAATGCTGTGTGAGTCAGATGCACGTATGGCACTTGCAGAACCAGTCCCCACGGCTTATTTTAATTCAGATCCTCAAGGGAACTGTGAGGTATCACTGGATGATGTACTGCTCAACTCTTCAGCTAGGTTTGTCTAATTTAAGATTTTATTTTCTCTCTGGTGAAAAGGATAGGATCCTGTATACATAGGATATAGTTTGTATTCTATCATGTTTACCTCGATTAATTAAGATTTTTTGGGAAGAAATTTCAAATGTTTTACTGCTTCCAAAATCCAAAAGCTGAATCTACAATCTCACCGTCTCAAAAGAAGAGGAACCGAATTAAATTTGCT
Organism: Pandion haliaetus; assembly: GCA_013401275.1. Taxonomy (NCBI): domain Eukaryota; kingdom Metazoa; phylum Chordata; class Aves; order Accipitriformes; family Pandionidae; genus Pandion; species Pandion haliaetus. The sequence continues at coordinate 291,984 of VYZV01045831.1, forward strand.
GTACATAGCTAATCACACAGAGTATGGAGCTTGAAGTAGTGTGCATTTAATATAAACTTAAAGCACAGGAATGGTAGAATATTCTGTGTAGTCAGAGAGATCACCTCTTATAAAGGAACCTTGTGTAATTATTAATTCTGCGTAATTGGGAGGGCACTGATCAAATAATTAGAATACCTAGCAAGTACTACATTGTTTGTGAAGTGGTGTTGTAAACAGAGGCGTGCCTATGTAGGGGATAAGTGTGCAGTACCTATTCTGATTTTCATCAAACTCCAGTTAGTCTCTCTGTAAATCTAAGCAGTCTCTTACTAAAGAGCAGATTAGTATTTAAGGGTCTATATTTCACCACAGTATAATGGAATATATCTGACAAAAACCTCTTTACTGAATTTTTTTCAGGCTGCATTTGAATTGCATGTAGTAAGGGGGAGAAAAAGATTACATAATTGACTGTAAGGGAAATAGCTGGGGCTTTTTTGCCCATATTACTGGGTCATTTGCATACTTTGATCGTAAAAGCTAGTGGAGAAATGGTGCAGAACTATTGCAACTGAGGATTAATTTGTGCTGAAAAATGCTCTCAATCGTGTGGAGGAAATGTGTAGTAGGGAACATCTCATAACTGCTTTGGGGGAAATAAAGAAAAAAACCTAGTTACTTCTCTCTGGTTTCTGGCTTGCAGATTAGTTAGGGGAAGCAGTTCTGCTTTTGGACAGTACATGGGAGTAGCCATGTCAAATCTTCTCTATGCCTTAAACCTTATATGCCCAAAGCAGTAATAGTTGACTGTCTCCTAGAAATTCAGAGAAAACATAAAACAGGGTAGCAATTTACCCCTTACACTGAAATTCACACAGTGCCTTGTGCTGAGTTGTCTTCTCTTTGGTCTAGTAGAGAGGGAAGAAAATGTGGGGCTTGGTGGGAACCCTGCCTGGATTAGGCTGAGGAGTTTGCATGGGACCAGAGGAGCTCCTGCCTGTGTGCAGGTGTGTTGCGATCATGACAGGCAGAGATGCTGGGGCTTCTTTTTCCCCAAAGCTGCCCCTGCGGTGGGTTGGGGCTGTTGTGATGTCAGTGGTCTGCAGCCCTTCTAGAAGACCTGGGAATCTGTGCTAGAGAGAAACCTTGCACCGAACATTGCGATGGGGAAGAGTGAACGCCTAGCACTGGCATGAAGAAACAAACACCTTCATGATGGCCTGGAGTGAAGGGCCCTGGCAGGGCTGTTTAGCAAGGGAAGACGGAAATTTTGGTTCTCTGGAATATAATCTTGGGTCAACTAAAACTTGCGCCTTAGTGCTATGCAGATTGTCCAAGCAGGGTATTGCCCAGGATAGGGGAACAAGCGTCATCTGCCTGTAGCTTGGAGGGTGGGATGTCCTTCTAGGGACCAGAGCACAGGGGCTCGAATACCAAATCTCACAGGGTCTGGCTTCTGACTCGTGGTCTGAAGTGGGACATCCGACTTGATAATTCCTTATCCTCATCACTTATGGCTGTTAGAAAGTCCGTCTTGGAAAGGGATGGAGGAAGAACAGTGTTCTACAACCATGGACAGGTGGTATTTCACTAGATATCGGAAGGTTGAAAGTAAAAGGGGCAACTTTCAGCTGGCACTGCAGGACAAGTTCCTGGTGAGGAGCATGGCTCAAGTAGACAGGGGATGTGCCCATTTCCATTTCTTCACAAACATCTGGTGGGAGCCCGATGCACTAACTTTACTAGGAATACCTAAGAACAAGATTTCCTGCTAAATCAATTTCCTGCTCTTCAGCTGGCCTGGCCTTCTGCAGGAAGTCTCTGTGGGTTTCCCCACAGGGTGACGGGCATGGGGAATTGCTGTACTGCTTAGGAGAGAGGCTGCTGGCCCCCCCCCCCCTTCATTAGACTTGCATATTGCAGACAGGAAATAAGCACCAGATCCATGTGCCCCTTCCTGTCCTCCCCCCCTCGCTGCTGTATACTCCTTGTTTCAGGCACCTAGAGCAGACCTCTGGTATGAAATTATCACTGTTTTCTGGATGATGTGTTTATGGATTCTTCTGCAGTTTATCTGAAATGATAGCTACAATTAGGACAACATATGTGTGTTTAAAAGTGCAGGCAAAGCTTGCACACTCTCTTGAGAGGGACCTGTTTTGTTGCCATAGCCATGCAGGCTAGTAAAATTAATAAAGTTCTCTACAGAACATCAGGAACCACTAATCCTTGTTTGACACTCAAAGACTAATATAATTGAGTGATGGAGCAAGCATGCCTAAGGTGTTCTTCAGCTAGTATGCTAAAGCTTATCCAGGGCTAATTGCTTTTGCCTTGCAGAGCTGTTGAGGTCCACAGCATTGAGACAGTTGAAGATACCAAGACGGAGGGATGTCAGGTAGACACACTTGGTTTCAAAGGTAAGTGGAAGGAATTTTTAGTTACTGTGGTGTGCATAAAATTATTATTGAAATGAGAGAGGGGTTTATCAAACCATAACAATGGAAAGAAAAACTCAAATTGCAGGATGGTTTGTCCAGAAGCCTCTTGAACTTGACTTTAAAGCACGCATGTGCTTCAAGGAGTAAAATAGGGAGCATCACTGCCTAATGCTTATCTACCAGGTAATAATGTACTACTTTCAGTCCTCCTTAAAAAAAAAAAAAAGGGGGGGGGGGGGAGAAAAAAGTGCAGCATATATGATTGTTGCAGGAAGCTGCCACCTTACCAGTACAAGAGCTTTAGGGCAGCCATGCAGGTTAGAGGGGGATGTAAATGGGAAAAGTTTAACAGAATTTTGAAAGTGCTTTAGAGGCTTTATCTGTTAGTCCTGGTCAAAAATACCGAGAGTCTTATGGCAAACTTGCCAAGAATAAAAGGTCAAAAAAGGGGGGTGGAGGGGGTGTATTAGCATTCGCTTTCATGTGTTTGATACTTGTATTTGTATTTCTGCTACGGCAGCAAGCAATTTCTATATATAAGATGCTGAACACTTTTCTTTCAAACCAGCCCCTTCACCTCCTGCCTCCAGTGTGTGGACAACACGACGAGATGGAGAGGTCAGACTGAGGATGGATGAACAGGGCATAGGCAGTGAGCCACCAAAGACCGTTCATGAGCTATTGCAGGAAGCTGCTAGTAAATATGGTGATTATTATGCCCTTGCATCCAAAAAGGGTGGCCAGTGGATAAAATTAACATTTAAGATGTACTATGATGAGTGCTGGAAAGCAGCAAAAAGCTTTCTGAAGGTAAGCTTTTGATTAATTCTGCTCCTCCTTCATGTTCAGTCAATTTAACTGCTGAAACAGCTGTGGTCAACTATATCTTAAAGCTACAAATTCTCTGAGTGAGTCTTAAAGTGACAGGGAAATACCTGAATGTGCCAGGAACAGCTTGGTAGTTACTGCAGTGTTTTTATTTGAATTTCTTCCAAGTTGCTTCCATATTCAACTAACAAAAAAGTGCATAAGGAAACATTTAGAGAGGTGTTTGAGGTATATGTCAAACCTGGACAACACTCGTCATGAGGTGTGTAAATTTTAATCTTTCTAAGAAAAAACTTGAAGGGATGCTTATGAGTCAGACTTAAATGTCCAAACTGGCTGAGCCTTTTACCTGTACTGTTGGGAGTTAAGACACTGAGAGAGAAACCAACATTACATGTGCTTACTGTTATCATTATGAAGTCTTATTTCTTGAAGTTAAGGCCGCTCTGTTTTTACTCCTATGGTGGGATCTTACAGCCTACATACTTCCACTCTGGGACAAAACCAGAGAACAGCTGAAGGAGACTTAAAGACTGGGGCTTCAACAGCTGGAATTTCATAGCAAAGTGCCTCTGATTGTCATTGGAGCTTGTTGCTCCTGTCATTATTGATATCTGACATACCTAATGTACTAAATGACTAAATGTTTCAGTAGATGTTTTATAACTTGACCTCTCACCTTGTCATTCCCAGCCCAAAGGGAACTGATGACTACCTGGATTGCAGTTTTATAGTACCGTTAGGATCAGTGAGCTAGTCATAGTCATACTGAGTGCAGACTTATGCAAATCCTTTTTTTCCTGTGTACTGATGAAGTGGCACAGTGTCTGATCTGAAACTTCACTGGTTCTGTATTAGGTCTTGGGAAGTTTTTCAATGTGAATTATTGTATATAATAGCATGAACTTTTCCCTTGACATTGTGCTCATGGCAGAGATCTGTAAATTAAGTGTTCTTCAAAGGAAAAACAAGATTGCTGAAATCTCATCTCTTGTTTACAGCTGGGACTAGAGCGTTTCCATGGTGTGTGCATCTTGGGATTTAATTCTGCAGAATGGTTTATTGCTGACATTGGAGCTATCCTTGCAGGGTAAGAATGAGTGTTGTCTCTTGACATGCATTTTGCTTTAGTATTCAGATAGTAATTTCAGCATTCGTGTGAGAAGCAGTTTTTGATTAAAAACCCACAACCAAACAAACAAAAAACCAGAACAAAACCAACTGCTTATATTTGAATTTAATGAAGATAGTTAAAACTTAAACTCTCGATTTCCTTCGTTGTGAATTAATGAGACAAATTAATATTTTTTTTTTTAGCCAGGGACTTCTCAAAATAAGATGAATAGTAGGTTAAGTCAAAAGAATGCTTGCTTACACTGTGATTCAAAATATGATGGGAAATGCCAGAGAATCACAGCACTGGATTTTGATACCATTCTTCTACCTGAGGCATTTTGGTCCCTTACACCATTCTGACATTTCCCATGCCCCAGAAGAGAGCCTTTGCTCTTGGAATTAAGCCTTCCACTTTTTGTTGTTGTTTTATGGGATATTCTTCCTAAAGTTTTTCCTCTGTTAAAGTTTTAAATGGTCTGAATTTTGCCAGCAACTCTGCTTATCCTCTAATTCTGTGTTTTGCTTTTCTGTTTTGTTTTTTTCTTTTTCTTTTGTAGTGGAGTTGCTGCTGGTATCTACACTACAAACTCTCCTGAGGCCTGTCATTATGTAGCAGAGAACTGTAGTGCTAATGTTCTGGTTGTGGAAAACCATAAACAGCTGCAGAAAATCTTAGAAGTAAATACACTTTTTAAATGGCTGGAAGCTACAGCATCCTACTGACAGATGTGGGAGGGTAATACCTGAGGGAAATGCTGGACCTGAAAGCAGAGGTGAACTCATCGAGCCTACCTGGTGTGCTCCCTGTTCAAGCCAGATGAGTAGTCACTAATGCTAAATCTCACAAGAGGTTAAATGGCAGTTCCACAGCTTAGCAAAGTCTTGAGCTTAAAATCTGAGAAGCCAAAATGAACAATTGAGCACCCCCTAGGTTGTCTGGCAACATCCCAGTCCAAATGATTAATGTCTCTGGTGAGGCTTCCCCATTCTTTTTCAATAACACAGATGAGATTCTCGTAGCTTTACTTAAAATGGCAAGTAGCAGTAGCATGTTAAGTGGTGGGTTACTTAGGCTTAAAAGGGACAAGCACAATTTGTTCCTTCTCACAGATCTGCCTTCTTAACACAGATTCAGCATAAACTACCTCATCTGAAAGCTATTATCCAGTATGGGGAAGAGCTAAAAGAGAAGAGACCAAATCTGTACTCTGTAAGTACTGAGCATCTTAATGGCTTGTAAACACTGGCTGTGTTCAGCTGATGGCTTGCAAGCAACCATCACCTTCCCTGGGACTGTCATGTGAGCTTGTGTGGGCTTTAGTGAGGGATTGCTTGCCTTGCTGAAGCGGTAGATGTCTACTGTTGTTCAAACCTCGATAATCCATGTTGTAAGGGAGGGTGTTAGCATACTGACGTCTACAAGGCAGCCTCAGGTCTCACAGTTATTCCAGCTCAGCACTCCTGGTGAATACCAGGGTTGCTACAGAGCTAGTAAGCTTCCTCAGGGTGGATCAGTCTCCTTTTCTGCTTCTCGCCATGCCTCTTGTGGCAGCCAGAAAACATTGTGGGGCTAACAGTGCATATTTACAACCTCTTCCAGCTTATGCCAGAGGTTTGGATGTAGGAAGCAGTTTCCTTGCCTTCATGTGTAGCAAAGGGTTTAATTTCGCATGTGAATGATAGCCTACAAAGTGATTGAGCTCTTCTCTCATATATACAGTGGAGTGAGTTCATGGACCTTGGCAAAGATGTTCCAGATACTCAGCTCCGTGAAATCATTGAGTCGCAGAAGCCTAACCAGTGCTGTACACTAATATATACCTCGGGCACGACTGGACAGCCAAAGGGAGTAATGCTTAGTCATGACAACGTAAGTATCTTTTTGTATAGCTGCCCATTCCAAGAACTGCGACCTTAGGTGGGTGCTGAGGGAGGGCACAGATCGGCTGAAAAACATGCCTGATGTTAAGAGCACAGGAAATTGTAGACTTTTTTTTTTGAGTTGCATGTTCTGCCCTGTGCCTGCTCAGAAGAGCTGTCACTTAATACTTATGTGGGTTCTTGTTACAGTTGACATGGACGGCATTGGCGGCAGGGCGTTTCATAATGCTGACAGATGCTAAAGAAAAGCAGGAACTGCTGGTCAGCTATCTGCCCCTCAGTCATATTGCTGCACAGATGTCGGATATTTGGTTGGCAGTGACATTCGGTATACAAGTTTTCTTTGCTCAACCAGATGCATTAAAGGTAAAAACATAAGATAATAAAAAAACCTACACCCATCCACCTGCTTGTAGCTGAGGTGCATGCTTGAAAACAAACATTGTTGACTTATTTCATCATTCTGAAAGCTGTGCTAACTCCGTTTGTTTGCATAGTGACCAACTGCTCCTGTTTAAGGGTCTGTTGGTTTGACAAGAATAGCTGCTCTGACCTTTGCCTTTTGACTTGGTATCGCAAGCTAGGATAAGCTGACCAAGCACTTCACAATTAGGAGCTTTGGGGTGTTTCACCTGACACCAGTTCTCCGCCCCGACAGCTTGGTTGAGCAATGGCTTTGCATTTGCTCTGTCCACATTGCAAAATGCCACCACCATTAAATCTGTGTCCTGGGAAGAGAACCATTCTCTTGGCACGGTGTCACTGTTGGCACTGAAAGCATCAACCCTTGCTGTCTTCTCAAAACCACTGTGGCATCTGAATGCTCCTGGGGTTCCTTTCTCTTGGTGGCACTGTGGTTGAAAATGAGCAATTCCTCAGAATTGATGGCTGAGTCGTAGGCCTTGGCTAGTGGCCAGTGCTGACCTGAAGTCTATAGTGAAGAAATTTTGAAAGCTGTATTAAATTCTGCTTTGCTCAGGGCACCTTGGTAGACACCCTGCGGGAAGTGAGGCCAACTGCTTTTTTGGGAGTTCCTCGTGTCTGGGAAAAAATGGAAGAAAAAATGAAATCCATAGGCGCAAAATCGTCGGCATTCAGAAAAAAAGTGGCATCGTGGGCCAAGGGAGTTGGGTTGCAGACAAACCTGAAGTGGATGAATGGGTAATTATGAATGACACTTAAGGGATGTTACAAACATTAGGAGAACTTTACTACTGGATCAGGAATTATATCCCATATAACACGCCAGACTTAATGGACAGTAAAAGCCAAATGTAGCAGTTGGACCAGAGGGGGAGCAGCCAGGGTTGGAGGGGGAAATAATTAATTTTTTAACTGAATAAACTAAAATAGGTTGAAGATGAAAGGATGAAGGGGGACAAGTTCTATTTGGTGACTGAGATCTTGTAACCATTTTTCTCCTACAGGTATTCTGAAGTCCCGCTGAACTTCCGCATAGCCAGGCACTTGGTGTACAAGAAAGTGCGAAAGGCCATTGGGCTGGACCGGTGCACAAAGTGCTACACGGGGGCTGCTCCCATTACCAGAGAGACGCTGGAATTTTTTTTAAGTCTGGACATTCCTGTGTTTGAGCTGTACGGCATGAGTGAGAGCTCTGGGCCTCACACAGCCTCTCTACCTCACGCATTCAAGCTTACCAGGTAAATATCCTTCTGTGAGTAAAGCACTGGTGGCTGGGAGGAAGAGTTGCTTTAAGGTTTCTCTTGCATCTGGCATGTCCATCTTGCCTGATGCAGCTCATCCCTAGAGTTTTGCTGCCAGTAAAAAGTTGCTAGGCAGCCAGTTCCTTTGGTCACATCTTGCAGATGATAACATCTGCCAAGGGCAACAGCCGTGTTACTTAAATTTAACTTGGCCTGGATTCTCTAGAAACTGAAGAGGAAGCAAAGAATTCATGAGAAGAAGGAAGAATTAGTAACTCTAGCCTACAGTTCACTTTAATGTCAAATTAATAAATGCAGTAAGGCTCTGCTGTTGCTTTGAATGGCTTGTTCAGTCTCCAGAGTAAATACCACTGTTGGTAAAAGCTTGCTGCCAAGGATGTAAATCTTCTAATTCAAAGCTCAGGTGTGTGGGAACAATGGGTGGAAAAACACCAGGTGTGTGAGCACTGATCTCTGCAATAACAACTTTTTCTGTAGTTCTCCTTACATAAGCAGATGCCTTTTAAGTTTATAAGTTCCTTGCTGAAGGAGTTGTAATAAAAAGCTGCCTGGCTTTGTTCAAATGCTTTAGCTTGAGAGGGTACTGCTATAATCTTACTCTGCTGCTCAGCTTTTGAATTTAAAAAAGCAGCCATGGGTTTGTTTTTGTGTTCTCTTTAAGCTGTGGAAAGGAAGTCACAGGCTGCCGGACACTGATTCATAAGCCAGATGGAGACGGCAACGGGGAGATCTGCTTCTCGGGAAGGCACATCTTCATGGGCTATTTGAACATGGAAGAAAAAACCAAAGAGGCAATTGATGAAGAAGGCTGGCTGCATTCGGGTGACCTTGGCAAGCATGATAAAGATGGATTCGTCTACATCACTGGCAGAATTAAAGGTAACACATCCCCTGACTTTATTGTCTTGAGGTTGTGTAGTACTGTCATACGATGCGTTCAGACCCTGCTAATTATGTGGTTGTGGCTTGCACAGAAGAATATTTAAATACTTCTCCCTCTGAAGCTTTTAATATGAAGAAGGCTGCAGTGTGTCCTGCTACTGAGCCTGTGACATGGTGTGTGATGGGAGGAGAGGGATGACCTCTGAAACCACTGTGCATTTGCAGAGTAGGGAAGAAATCACCTGACTTCAGAAGTGGTAGTTAATGCTTTGTTAGTTTGTTTTACAGTGCTGAACCTGTCCAGGTCCAGTTGTATGTACTGCCAGCTCCCTCCAGTTTCAGCTAGCTTTGGTAGTTGATCTCTAAGAGAAAACAACAGCTTAACACAGTTGTGAAAACAGCCTGCAGCAAGGCAGTTCTTGGGACACCACTTTGACCAACCCCAAACAATGCAACTTCATACAAGATTTCAGTCATCAAAAAGAGATAAATGCTCACGTAAAGGAGCTGCTTTAAGAAATGTATAAAAGACAGCCAAGAAGGGCAGGCTCTCCTCTGTTCTGCATCACACTGTGTAACTTCAAAAGTTCTGCTTTCCCTCAGCAATTCTTTTTACCTTGGTTTCTGAACAACTTGGGTGCCAACTTATATTACCTTAGACTCTAAGGTGACTGTGGCAGGGTACTAGGGTGCTCATACACCACACCCCATGTTCCCAAACTGCAGACATCTCTGGAGCATTGAAGCAGCTTTTGCAATGCTGTTTGTATGCAGACCTCAGTCTGATCTCTCAGCCCAACTTGAGTCGTTCTGGTTTGCTGCCTTCTCTGGATGTTGGGACACAGACTCACTAACTATTTGATCTGGTAGACAGAAAGGAGCTAAAAAGTTATTTCAGGCTGTGAAGGAAGGGGGGAAAAGCTCTAAGCATTAATCAAGATTTGACTATTTTCCAGAGCTCATCATCACTGCAGGAGGTGAGAACATTCCTCCTGTTCCAATTGAGGATGCTGTAAAAAATGCTGTTCCCATCATCAGCAATGCAGTGTTGGTTGGAGACAAAGCAAAATTCCTTGCTATGCTTCTAACACTAAAGGTAATGGAAAAGAGGGTGGGAATCTACCTTTGTTGCTGAATGTGTTTGATTCCAGTGAGGAAGATAATTGTAACACACTTTTACATTGTCTCCTAGAGACAGGAGGCATCATGGAGTATGACTTGTAGCTGAGTTGCAAACAACAGTTGTAACTGTACAGAAAAATGAGCATTGCCACTTGATCTTCTGTTGTTCAGGGCAACTGTTTTTCTCTGTACCACATAGGGCAGAGAGAAACAGAAGTAAAAGACCTAAAAGTGAGACTGAAAAAAAGACACCTTTCTGCTTTTCTTACCCATTTTGAGTAGCTCCCAGAGCAGTCTGGACAGTAACAAGCTGTCAGTGTTTTCTTTTTAAGACATGGGCTTTAAACTCCACAGTGATGCATCTGTGGTGGCCAGCACTGACTTCTGTCTGGACACCTTGCTGGCTGGTGAGTTTTCAGGAGAGTGGTAATTTGTTCATTAGTGAGACTGACTGCCAACCTCCTTGCCCTTGTGCAGGAGATGCCAAGCTAGGCCCTGGAGGTGGTGGTGCTGTGCTTGTCTTAGTCGGGTGCTGCATGCATTGACTTCCAACAGACTGTTAAGCTGCTGGGGGATGTAGGAAGTAAACTGTGGCCCAGAAAAAAGGTCCAGAAAAAAGGGATCAACTTGGGATAGCACAGGAGGAATTTGGAAAATGAGCTCTGTACCCAGCTTGCTCCTTGGTATTGACATGGCTGTTGAGTAGGCAGAGATCTGATGGAGTTTCATCTGCCTTTTGCCTTAATGGGTTTTCATTTGAAGCAGTGGTTTGCATCAAGTGCATGAAAATTGCAGGGGCTGCTTAATTGGACAATTGGCACTGGGGTCAGGAGATAAGGCGGCTTCCCATGGCTGTAAGCTCACTTGTATGAAGGGAATCAAGTGTTCAGCTCTAGTTACCTGTTCTGACTTGGCTTGCAGTGCAACACAGATGTAGAAACTGGTGAGCCAGGAGACGATCTCACTCCAGAAGCTATTGAATACTGTCAAAAACTGGGCAGCAAGGCTACAAAAGTCTCCGAAATCATCAGCAGCAAAGACAAGGCTATCTACACGGCTATCCAGAAGGGAATTTCGGCAGTCAATGAGGGTGCTGTCTCAAATGCTCAGAAAGTCCAGAAGTGGGTCCTTCTGGAGAAGGACCTTTCTCTCTCTGGTGGAGAGCTTGGTGAGTGGTGGGTGGGGCATTTGGGGTTACCATGTCACCCCTTCCTTGGATACTGAACAGACAACACAACCAGGACCCCCAATACACAGAGCCACTCATGGCCCTTCCTTGCTGTGGCTTTTCCATGTGTCCAGAGTTTTGTGGAGGGTGGGATGAACTCCCCCTTCTGCCCAGCAGAGCTGAGCTGAGCAGTGCTCACCCTTGGTTCTGTGTTGTCTCTTGCAGGATGGTTGCGCTGTTCCTATTCACAGGGGAAGGAATGGAGATTTTATTAATTGCAAAGAGAAATTCAGAAGTCAATGTCTATTCATGCATTCTGAATCTTCCTGTAGGCTTGCTTCACTCCAGTACTGGTTTGTGTCTCAAAATGGTTCTGTCACCATTAAAACCTTGTGCTGTATTTTCTCCTTAGGCCCAACAATGAAGCTGAAGAGATCAGTGGTGGCACAGAAGTATAAAGACCAAATTGCTCAGTTTTACATGGATGTGGATACACCTACCACAACAGAGCATGCTCTTCAGCAGTAGCGTGTGGAGGCTTTGTGCTGTGGACTGCAGCAAGCCCGGAGGAGGATTCCCCTCCTGTCAGCCTGGGCTCCCTAGGAAGGATTCCATGGGCTCTGTTGAAATAAATGAGGCTTGGTCATCATGCTGCCCTTCTGCATCGCTTACCTGTACATTTTTTGGCCCATGTACTGCAGTGTGTTGAGTGTGTTTGTGCCCAATGTTTTCCTGTGTCTGTGTTCTAATGCTGAGGTATTCCCAAATATCTCTGCTTCCTATTGTTTGTCTTTCCATTTTCATAAGGGCTATACAATATTTATCTTAAATCTGTATTACATGTTATGTTTTAACCAAAGTTTTTGTTGTTTTTTTTTTTTTTTCCTGAGCTGAATGTAAAACAATCAGGAACTGCCCTTTTCCTGCTGAGGGAGAAAGGCAAATTTCTTTTTATAGCAGTGTATTTCACTTCTTCCCCCCCATGCATGTTTAACTGCATGCTGATGACATGTGAATTATTTTAAACCTACAAACTGTCTTCTGTCAAAGATGATGAATGCTGTCTGACCACACACACACTGGCTCAGTGTATATGAGGAACTTCACCTTTACTTGGTTTGTCTGTGCAATATTTTGAGTCTGGTTTGAGTTTTAATGAAGCCATAAATTGTATTGTTGAAGTAGTATACATGGCCTGTGTTCTAGGAAGTGTTTTACACAAGGGATGATTTATAAGGCTGTGTACAAATGTGTGTGAAATCTTGTCTGTAGTCTTACAATCATAGAAATGCTGTCTAGAGCATCCTGAAACAGGTGGAATGCTGGTGGGGTGGGGCTGGCTGAGACTTTGTAGAGAGGGGATAGTTGCTCAAAGGCTAGTTCTTTTGGAGGTCTGTGATCAACCATTCCAGGAGCTGTAAATGCCCTTTACATTGAGTGTGTTGGATGGGGAGGGGGGTGTGCAGGGATGGCCTTCTCCAGAGCTGTGGGGAGGCAGTCCTTGCCTGTAGCTCTTGAAGTTTCTGCAAGGCTTGGTCCAGTCTGCCCAGTGCCTGGAGGGACTGTTAAGCCCAACAGCAACGAAGCATTGCTTTTAAAAACACTTATTTCACACTAGAAATCATTATCTGAATACAAGTGGAACAGCCAGCCCTACTCTTTGGGTCTAAGTGGCCATGGGAAATGTTAAAGACAGAGCACCAGGTGCTTTGAGGGGAAGTGGCCACATTATTAAGTAAGAAATAGCTCAAGCAAGCTGCTGGCTGCAGCTCATAGTGGCTCTGTACCTCCAGTACTACTTGGTATCAAACCCTTGCTGTGGTGGGCAATAATAGTACCTGGAACTGGGCACCTTAGGCAGGATTTTAAACATAAAACTTTTTATCTGATCTGGGCTCAGTGAAGTTCCCCTTGCACATGTGCCTACAGCACCTCTATAGAATGGTGGGTAATGCACTATTGTAACCGCTGCTGCTCTCCTGCAAACATTTGCATTCTCAGCTGTATGGCTCTGAAATGTCTCCACTGTTCAGAGGAATGTGTAATAAATAAACTCTGCAATTTGTGTGTCTCTTTTAATACTAACTTCTGCAAAATAACACTTGACTCTGTGTTGATGTCAGGGTCCAAGGTGACACAGGGTGGTGAGCAGCAAAAAGGTTCATGTGCCTTATCACAACCAGAGCTGATCCTTGATCATTACCAAGGGTGAAGATGCTCCTCAGCAGCAGGAGACCCACATGTACAAAACACTCCAGCAGTCAGAAGGGGAATTAAGCTCCCAGCATTAAGCTTTGCTGACACCCTGCAGCTGAGGACCACCTGTGCCAGAGCTCTGCCTGTCACTTTGTGCCAAGCTCCAACACATTTTGGGAGCAGCAGATAACCTCTCAGACCCCAGAGAAGCAGCCACTTGAGGCAAACCTCTGTTCTGGCCCACTTGCTCCACCCAGTGCTCACAGCTCCTTCCTGCTGCTGGCAAACTGCAGGGAACCCAAGCATGAAGCTGCAGTGGCAACAGGATTTAAGCAACCGACTTAAAACTCCACTGGGTTAACGGCCATCAGTCTTCCCCCAGACATACTGTGCTTAAAAAAAGTTTCCCTTTTCTTTTCATCTCCTGTGCCCAGGCAAGGGGCTGGCAGAGCTGCAGAACAGCCCACAGCCTTACCAGCTTCTGTATTGCTAATGGAAAAATGCTGTCAATACCAAGGCACTTTGGGAAAGCCTTGTTGCTGTCCATGGAGAAGCAATACAACAAACAAAAAACGCTTGAAGTTTTACTTTTCCATCTTTATTTCACTTTTTCTAGAAAATTCCTCCATAGTTCCACAAATTTAACAAAAAGTTTAAAATTCAGGACAAACAATCCTGTAACGTATTACAAACATGATTTTTTTTTTTTAATCTTGAAGTTAGTCTTGGGCCTGCTGAATTTCTTACAGCCGAGTGAAGAATTCATTTCCCAACACAACTTTTAAAATCCTCAAGTGACAAGGTATTTAATACCTTGGCTCTAGGCAGAAATACAATTAAAAATTATCTAGAAGTTGAAGTACTTACATTTTTCTTTAGGAGTGCAAACTCATCTTGTCAGTTTTTGATGGCTATTTCTCGCCCCCAGGAAAGCAATACCGATCGATTTTAATCTTTTTAGAAGTAATACTCGTACAAGGTGCACGATGGTTGTCTACAGCATTGACACAAACGTGCCAACTAGTGAGTGCCACGCACCTGGGCTAGGAGAGAGAAGCTTCATCCGAGTACACTGCCCGTGCTCCAGTGCGTTCGCCAACATGGCAGCTGAAATTTGCAGAACCAGAGTGACTCGGATCTCTGCTTGCAAAGAACGTGATAGGGCAAGCTCCGTAAGGGAAGTTTAAACCTCTCTCACCATCAAATACGTTCCAAGATCTGACAAAAACTGCTTCTGGATTGTTGCATCAATTGCTTTGCTAGTTCTGATGCTACCACTGCACACAGCAATAGAAGAACTGGTGGCAAAATCATTGCACTTCCATGTATTCAGCCTGACCACAGCACAGCCAGTCTCATTACCTATGTGTCCAATATTCCTCAGCCGGTGTTTTGGGAACCAGCCAGCCTTACTATCCTTTTTTTTTTATCAGTAATCAAAGCCTCAAGGCTTAATACATACGCAGACCAAGACAACAGGAAAATACTCCTGACCCCTCTTTTGCCCTTTAATACAAAGGCCAAGGACAAAGGAAAAGCTGTGTCCTGATCTTACCTCCAACATGATTCAATTCAAAGCAACTCTGAAAGCCTTCAGACTGATCAGCACTTGTTCATGCCTTCAGTAACAAGATGAAGGACACTGAAAAAGTAACAGTTCTGTCCATTTTCCTTGGAAAAACCATTATGGCTAGAAGTCAATTTTGGCTATTTTTTTTTTTTCCTTTTTTTAACAATGCAAGCTACTACACATCCTCGAAGACCTGAAGCAATGCTGACAGCAGCACTGCCACCTCCTTCCTATAGCACAATAATCCATCCATGCTCTCAAGAGTGACACAAGAACAAACACTTTATCCACAAATACCTGTACATGGCATGTTCAGAACAGCATTCAGCCAGCCTATAGAGAATCTACACAGGGAACTCGTTCATATGTAACTAGAAGGGGACACAAGATGAGGCCCAAATTTGACCATTCTTTGTTTGCAGAGTCATTCCTCCTGTGGTCCCCGATGCTACCACATACCCCAATAAACAACAACTCTGTAGAACAACTAAGTACTTGCAAGAAACCTTTTAGTAACAAATCAGCATGTGCACACAATGAAAAAGAACTATTGCTGGGGGAACAATCCTATTTCAGGTTTTCAAGGAGATTATAAACAGTCTAAAAAAATCCATGTGTAAAATACTTCTTATAAAAACCGAACAAAATTCCTATCAATGCTCATTAGACTTCACGAATAAAGTCGGTTCCAGGACAGCACGATGCCACAGCTGCGGGCAGGAGCCCTGAGCACTTCCAGCCAAGTTCAGGAACACCCTCCCACACGTGTTCTTGGACTGGCTGGGAGCAGCGTGACCATTCAGATCTTAACATGAGAAGAAGGCAGAAGGGAGGTGGCACCTCCGATCCCTCATGGGGTAACTCTGGAGGCTACTGACAGTCCCAGGAGAAATACTGTGAGGATGGGCAACACAGATACAACAGCTGTGGGAGTAAGTTACCTGGGTGGAGAGAGGAGGCAAAGAGCTCGGGGGATCTCAGGCTCAGGCTAAGCTACCACCACTGCTCCTATTGCTTTGGGGATAGGACAATGTCACCAACCCCACCCTTCACTGGGGGCAGTGAGCAGGAGTCATCACATGCCAAGGGCTGCTCTGCAGGCCCAGGGAGCCAAGTCTGGGGCCATAGTGACTGCACAAGGCTTGCCTCCTGCATGCCACAGACCCAACAGAGACCACGAGTAGTTTGCACATACCCACCATGCCTAACACAGCACACAGGCGAGTCTGTGACACTTGTGGACTTTGTCTGCCATCCTCCACTGCAGTGCATCCCACTGCCAACAAAGACAGAAATGCTGCTCCTCCTCTTCCTACTGTCCTCCACCTTCTCAGCATGTGTACATTTGCGCATAGGGTTTCTATCCAGGCTTGGCATTGTCCATCAAGAAAGAAAACAGCTGAGATCACTGTCATGACAGGGTTTGCACCTGGTATGAGCTTGATTTTATATATATATATATATATATATATACACACATATATATATATATACACACACACACACACACACACACACACGACACATGAAAGATGGTACAAAGACAAAATTAATGGGAATCGGGTCAACATGACCCAACTCAAACAAGCTTATCATCATATTGCCACTTAAGTTGATTAGTTGCAACATTTCCATGATAAAGAAAGGGGTAACCCAAAACAAGGGACTGCAATTTCATAACGGAGAAGGGACAGCAAATCCTGGAGTGATGCAACCCCCCAGCTCCCACATGGGGCTTTCACAGATATGGGAGGTCCACTCATGAGCAGAGGGCTCCTCTGGACCGCTGCTCTCCTCACTGCCTGCAGCCCACTTAACATTTGGCAAAAGCTTACACACTGATTGGAAAAACTGAGCAATTCTTAAAAAAAACAAAACCAACCACCCAAACAAACAAAAAAACCACCCCCAAAAAACTGAAATTAGGGAACAGGAGTGTAATACAGTTTGGATGAAAGCTACAGGACTTTCCTCACACCAACCTAGACAACACTTGGAAGTCAATACTAGTTTAACTAGAAATATATGAAAGATTCTGGATTAGTGTTTACTGTTTCCTGCCATTTCTTGAACAGGCAGCAGGGCGGGAGAGGGAGGAGGAAACAAACCTGACTTCACTTCTTTTTACATCAGCGTTTTCCAGGTGTGTCCAAAAGATAAAGTTCTCCCTTGTTTTGGTTTTCCCAAAGTAGAGCCACTACTATAGGGGCCACTGTAGGAGATTCCTCTTTGAGAACATAGAACAAAACCAATCACGTATTTTGGCAAAGTTATTAAACACTGACAAATGAAAAGACAACAGGTGAGCCCCTTTCAGAGCACAAAATGCTTTGAAGATTGCTGTTCAGCTTCCATACACTAAAAATTGTCCACAAGAGGCATTTTAACAAACAAGTCAAATCTTATTAAGCGCCCTTCCCCTGCCATAGCCATTAAAAAAAACATAACAGAAAAACACACCCTTAAGATCGTAAGACCCAACTAGGCCCTTCTTATACATACAGTACATACATATATATAATATATATATAAAATATACAGCTTACAGTTTTGTAGTCCTATTACAGTTAAAGCAGACTGAAAGGAGTGAGACTTTGTTTAGGAGCTCAGATCAACAAACAAGACATCTCAAAATCCCAGCAGGAGACAGCAGATTCTCGAGGCCTCTTCAAAGAGCATGAACTGTCTCTGCAGGAAGCTGAAGGTCCTGCGTGTGGAACGATGCCCTGTAGGAATCAGGAGCCAAATTACAGCAGTGCTCTGTACCGAACCATGGCAGAACTAACTTGCAAGTGATCAAAACTGGAATCTGTCCACTTTCCTCTTTAGCAGACCAGCAGGACCCCTGTGAAGCCTCCTCTGTCATCAGTCTCTTGGCTAGCTTTGTAAAAGCCAATCTTACTTACACAGCATGAACGCTTCGTCACAGAGCTGGAGGAAACAGGACTCACTAGAGCTCTCTGCAGGCAGGCTGGTCCCTAGATTTGGTGAAGAAAACATCGTCCACACTTCTTCAGATCTCAGAGACGCCTGAAAATGTGCTCTTAAAACACAGTTTCTCGAAGTAAAACCAAAAAGGTCACACTGTGCAGCTAAGTGCAGCACATCTTTTGCTCTACTCAGGACCTGTGCCCACGCATACTTATGAAGCTAGGGAGGACAGACTCAGCAATATGGGTGCTTGTTTGAAGCCTACAAGAAAGTGCAGCTGGCTGTGCATTCATAGAGCATGGCTGTTCTCTAAGGCAGTGCTTCGGGTGAATCAAGATAATAAGAAGGCCTAGTTCCATGGGTTCGTTTCCTGGTACCAATAAACGGGATTTCTGGTTTCAAAAGCAGCCTGCTTCTAAGGCCAAGCGTCATGTTGCTACTGCTTCCAAGTAGCTCTGCAGCTTACGGACGGTTGTCTCATCCAAGGAGAAGAGGTCAAAGTCAAAGGTTGTGTTGGTAACATTAAAATGCCCAGTTTCCTCAATGAGATTTACAATCTGTACAGAAAGGAGACAAGCAAGGATGTATACAGAGACCCCATAAAGATTAAGTACAGCAGAAAGGCCAGCAGACACAGAGCAACCCATCCAGTCCTTTTCTCATCCCCTTACAATAGCCTCAGAGATGAGAATGTCTTGCAACATGAGGAGTTGGGAACGCTCTCCCAAAAAAGCAATCACCTCCTCCTGCATGCCAGACTAGCTCAGACTGGAAAGTGAGGTGGGCACACTTCTTTCCTTTTAAATTAGACCAAGAGAGCCCAGCTTTGGGACCGCTACCAGGATGCCAGAGGAAAGATGCACAAACCACACTTCTGTATCTTTTCCAACAAAAACATTGCATGCACATCTGATTGGTTTGGTTTTTTTACATTATCTTTGCTTTCAAAGTGAACCAGACTCTCTCATGAAGGAGAGACAAGTGAAAGGTCAAGCATCACAGGGGTCCAGCTGAGACCCTTGGACAAAGATTACCAGAGTACAACAGCTTGCCAGAAAGTTGACAAATGATCTCTACCTGCTGTAGCACATTGCGCTCTCGTAGTGCCATTAGTCTCCTGTGAAGCTCCACTAATTCATCAGTGTAGGCCTGTAAAGGAGGCATGAACAGAAACAGCGATATACGTGGCATGTTTGTATGACTGCCAAAGTGATTTTCCCAGTGAGGATCAGAGGAACTTGAGGCCCTTTCAGACATGTTCCCATTCTCCATTTTTCCCTCATTTTTTTACTGCCTCATCCATCCTTATCAAGTACCAGGAGACTAAAGACTTCACATAAATACAGATGGTCTGAAGACCATCAGCAAGACTACTTAATGGCACCATTAAACAAACACCTGTAACCAGTTTTAAGAAGTGGTCAGAACCTTTGAGCTTAGAGGACCTCAACAAGGTGAAGTTCATCTTGGTGGACTTCAATGCGAGTTCTTCATCAGCAGGTTATACTAATAAACTACTCATTACCTGAAATTACCTGCATCAGTGACCAATATCCCAGCAATCTACTGAACAATGATTTGTGTTTAGGTAAGGAAAAATTCTTTGAGTGCACTGCATTCCCTGGTAGTTTTACATACACCACAATGGGAAATACAGGAAAATGTTTAAAAGCTCAACATGTTAATTGTTCTTATAAGGGTTGTTTGGTTTTTTTCCCTTTTTTTTTTATTTAGGCAGCCAACAAGGCAAGTTTCTGTTGGCACACTATTGCTCACAGGGGATAGATTCTTAATCTGTAGATTAAGAGCTGTTCATGTTTGTATCAGCAAAACTGAAGTTATTTCAGTAATTGTACAAAGGCAAAAAAACCCGCAC
>VYZV01045831.1:311670-321687 GCA_013401275.1 Pandion haliaetus
CCCCCCCCCCCCTTCCCCCCCCCCCCCAAATTTGTGAAATATACCCCTCCCCAGTACATTCACATAGAGAAAAGCATTTTTCCCAAAACACCCACACAGTACTGAATGCTATGCTTGTTGGGAGAGCTAGTATCTTTTATAAAACTTCTGACAGTTGGAAAAGCTGATGGTATTTCAGGCACTCTCTGCAATGGGTCTCAAGGGTGTCCCCTTCTATCTATATTAAGTAGTCTAATAAAAGATACTATTACCTACAAACCTTGCCCCAGATAAGTTATCTCAGCTGTGGTTAACAGCAGAAGATTTTGTAGCTAGGAGGAGACTCGGACGCAAGTACCTCCAAGATCACACTTAAACCTAACATGAAGTGATTAACCTGTGCTGTATTGTCCTGTTGAAAAAGTGTTCACACACACACACAAGTGAGAGCTACAGACCAATTCTTTGATTACTGTAAGGACCTCAGTGATTAGACTAAGGAAGAGTATTAAGCTCCCATTTGATTGATTTATTTACAAGAAAAGTCACAGCAGGAGAACCTTCTGGACAACTTGGGGTTTGGCTATTTGCTTGTGAGTTAGCCATGCCTTAGGAGCATGTATACTGCTCTGCTTTCAGTGGAGGCAAGAAAAAGGGAATTTCATTGAACAAACAAAGATTTCAACTAACCCAGCAAAGTAAATATCAAACCATTTTTAATTTGTAAAATCAAAGACAGATGAAAACTGCCTTTTAATGAAGAAGCACTCGCCACCACAGCAGCAGCCAGACCATTGGTGCAGACAAATAAAACAATTCTAACATTTTGCATATGGCAACAAACTAGGGGTCCACCTATTTAATATATACAATTTCTGCCGTGTCACTCTCCAAAGTCTGTCCTTTCAACATCTGTTTTTCATTATACTCAAGCTTTCAACCTGCCAAGACAGAACAATGTGAACAAGCTAGGCTGATTCAAATTGTTTTCTACACAGAAATGTTAGGGAGCATCCAACAGTTCTATGATATGCAAATCCTCAAACATACTTTGTCATATGTTCCCTTCTTCAGGATCTTCTCTGGCTTGTTACAAGACTCTGGGCTTTTTCTTCCAGATGCCTGAGGGCAAAAGAAATCAACATTAGGGACCAAAGTTAGCTCAGACGACATGGTGGTTTAATGGCTTGGATGTACAGCACTGAACAGAGAAATTACCTGTCTGATGAAAACAGTGAAATAAGGAAAATTTGGTGCACGTCAGAACTAACACCATGGACTGAATACAGTGCAGGAACCAAGAGTGGTGGAAAGTAGTATTGTATGGGCATGTAGGATGGAGTACCTTGTTATTTGCTGGGGGCAGTTTCTGACCAGGAGGTGGCTCTCGACTTGGCAGGCAGGAATCTGCACTGTTATCACTATCGCTGTCACTAAGGCTCAGTCTGAAAAACAAACAGCAGAGAATTAGCATCACCAGGTAACAGGAAACTTACATAGCTGTCAACTGAACCACACAGAGTTAAGTGAAATTCTCTTCTTTATCACAGACTACTAAATTGTCTGGGAGAAATGGTCATTCTGTAATTTCCAATAATCCCTTTCTTCCCAGCTGAGGTCACCTTTGCCATCTTCCATTCCCTTGGCAGGCAGAGTAGGGGGTTTTAGTTTACACATCACAGCTAGCAGTACAACACTTTCATACACAAGTCCCCTTAGAACAACTGAGTAAGTACCACCTGATTTTCACAAATGGCAACTGTTCATTTTGGGGATTCATTCCAAGATCGCCAATTACCTGCATGAGAGGCTTACCAACACCTCCACTGAAAACATAGGCCCCCCCCCAAAAAAAACATTTAGTGTTTCTGTTGTGACCTTTCAGATTTCCTATTTATTCTTGTTCTTGTGGACCTACAGATGTGTTATAGCAGGTATCCTACTTCTGATGAGCTTGAAAAACTGTTTATTACCTATCCCCTAAAGGTCTAAAAAACATCCTTCAAAGTCTCTCCATTCATCTTTAGTTGATAATGACAGAGTGCAACAATGGCTTTTTGTTTTTGGTGAGCACAAGCATCACTTGAAATTTGCAGCTGCTATCTGGGCCAAGCCTTTGGTTTCAAATATTCAGCCTGAGACTCCAGATTTGGCTACAACAGCATTTCCTGAGGGGAGAAGGATGAAATTCAACTATTTCCATTGACTAAAGCAGGGAACAGCTGTTAACCAAGTCCCATAGGAGTCAAGTAACCAACTGTCAGCACACACTATTGGCAGACTAAGACTTCTAAGTTTTGTATCAGTCACATGCAGCAAGAAGAGGACACATGCTGACAGCCTCCACAACACTCCTCTAATCTCTGCAGATCAAAGGTGTCACACACCATTCAGAGCTCAGCAGAGATCTGAAGATGACAATTAGGTGACTATTTTAAGGGGCTCAGTCACTAACACCTGCAAGCTCAACACGTGGCTTCCCCTCTTTGAGCTCCCTTTGAGCTCTGGTTATCTCTCCTCATCCAATTCTGTTCTCAGCCTGCCATTGTCATTGACTCTGTGTCCCCACCCCATGCTAAGTACTCCACACATCTGCCTTTTCTCTCCTTCTCTCACACTTTCCTCTCACACATAGCCCCATCACTTTGATTCCTCCCTCCAAATGGAAGGCACACAAAAATACCAAACATGGAGGGCAAAAAGACAACAAACATCTTTCTTCCTGATTTGTTACCACCTGGAATCCCGGCTGACTGGGTTTGCTTTGACTGCTGCCTCCTCTCCAGAGGAGCTGTCATCATCATCTGACTCCTCAGACTGCAGATCTTCTACCATGGAGCGCAGTGGGCCTAGGATCAGAGGGGAGAAAGCAATTCAACACCAGGACACGTGCAGCAGAACTCCATCCGAGCTATCTGATCTAAACTGGATTAGTGATTAAGATACATCAATATTTCTCAATAAGAGGTCACTGGTATTTTTATTTTGCACAAAGATATTGCTAAAAGACACTGTATTCCAGTCTCAACACTAAAGCAGAGTTGACAAACTTTACAAGTGCCATAATGCCACCCTAGCCTCCCCCCAGATCATCCCACTCTTCTGAAATGAAACCAAAAGGACACATTTTTCATGCGTTTGGGGACTATTTTATATGTCACTCGAGACAGTACTTGTAGTAACATACAATATGCTAAGGTTAGAACATTTACTATTGCCACAGTATACCTCTGGATTATTAGTGGAGGAATCTGAAAAAGAAGCTGTTATGCACTGGTAAAGTGATGAATGTCATATTTATAATTTTTAATAAAACATATATGAAATTGGAGAAGAAATATCCTGGTGACACTACAGATCAAGCAGCAGCAAACACGTTTATAAACTGAGGCAGAAACCAAAGTCAATAGGGAAAGAATCAAATCCAGAGAGATACCCTACTCATAATTTAACTGCCAAAACAAGAAGAATACTTGTTCATGATTACGCTACATTATTGCCTTTTCTTGCTGAAGCATCACAGCTTCAACACATGGTTGCATACAAGGAACCATATTAGCCTTATATATACCATGCTGGGAAAACAGATCTAATCGTCATGAGCCTTTTAAAGTAACGCAAGAAAGATTTTAGCAAATTTTATTTCTTGCAACACACCTTGACTGTGGTTCTGAGATGGCTCGAAATCAGAGTCAGAGCTGGAGTCGGAGCTGGAGCTGGAGTTGGAAGGGCTGGACTGGACAGACTTAACCCCCCATAAAAGGGAAAAAAAGAAAAACAATCTTAACCTTTCCAATCTGGAAAACCAGTGCAGAAAACAAAGCACAGTGAGACAGAAGCATTTGAGCACTCTACAACATACATCACTGAATGCAGCTCTTGGAATTACAAAAACCATACAAAATGCAACGTGAATAAAAACAACATTTATGAAAACTTTGGCACGCTGTAGCTCAGCACTCCTGGGCAGTAGCATCAACAGCTCCCACCAAAACTCTTCACGCCGCTAGTTTCAAATAGCCTCAAGTAATGAAATGTAGCATCTGAAAAATGTCAAAGTGAACAACCCCTTACTCTGAAGTGTGAAACATGACCTGTATACAACCTAGAACAAATATCAAAGCCCTCTTTAAAAAGTGTACTTATTGTAAACCACCAACATTCCCTCTGAACCTCATACTAACCATTAAACACAGAAAGGACACCTATCCTAACTAGCTCCCTTGACTCCAAAATTAGTTCTAATTTATTACTATGCCCTCAAAGCAGTTGTTTCTACACCAATTTGAGCAATGCATTGTACTGTTTCCAGTTTATTGTGAAAACATAACCAGCAAAACTCTTGTGAAACCAACTCCACTGACTGTCAGTATTCAACAGAAATGCCAGGAGCATACTATGTAAGAGTGAGTAAAAAGATATAATGAACTACTGCTAATGACATCATCCAGGGAAAGTTTTAGTACTACATATGTGTTTAACATAAAAGTAGACATTGGACAGCAATCACATGCTTTAGCTTAAAGGACCACGAGGTGGCAGTAAAAGCTAAATCAACTATTTAATCCCCAATAGCAGTAGCGACTATTACAATAATCTTAAAGGTTTTTTGTTACTCAGCAGGATCTAGTTTAAAGATTCTCAATGTCCTGTAATATTATCTTGCCTTTTTTAAAGTAATTCTCTTGAAATTTAGCATTTCAATTTCACTGCACCATTCCTGGGAATCCACCTATTACTTCTACTACCAAATCCTGATGCTAGAAAAATCACACATTCCCATTGATCAAGAAACTTTATTACAGAAAGCATTAATACTATAAAAGCATTGTGAACGGTAGAAAGAGGCACATTAGCAGCTTTGGGTATTAATAAGTGAAAGTGGTGGCAGGATTTTCATCCCAATACCACCCTTCCTTATAATTTATCACCCAAGTATTGTTAAGAGTTTCATTTATTCAACTGTAAAAAGGCAGGAAAAAATGTCAAAAACAGGTATTACAACCCTTGTGAATTATTTCAGTAGCAAAGGAGAATAATTTCACAATTCCAGTATCTGATATATTGGCACACTGCAGCAGCCCTATTTGTTTAGAAAAATTACAACATGAAAGCTAAGAGCAGTATTTTCAAGACAAAGGAACATAGCTCTTGTGTTTTACCCACAGATTCAATCCTAACATTCTTCATTCCTGATAATCTAGCAGGTGTTCCCTTAAAATGACTTAATAGGACCTCAGAAGCAGTAGTTGGAAGTTGTACAGACCACCATCTTTCCTTTTGCCATTAACCCTATCAGCTATTTCAACCAGGAGGCATCCAGCTGGACATGCTCTGCATGCTTAGGCTGCAGTTACTGTCACCGTAATATGACAAAAGCACATGCTGACAATGGAAAAAAGCAATCCTGCTCTCACATCTCAGCCTCTCCCTTTTGTCAGCACTAGCATTTAGGCAGCCAAGCATGAGGCCAGTTCAGGGAACTGGACTTGATGGGGGAAGGAAAAAAAGGAGAAAAAAAAAAAAAAAAAGAACCTCGTGGGTTGAGATAAGNATGGAAGGAGAAACTCCTCCAGCCCATTGCAAAGTCACACGAGCTCTCATGCCAGCAGCACAAATGAGAGCAAGACTGTTCCTTTCAACAGCAGCCTGCAAAGATGTCAACTCAAAGCAATCGTGGAGTCACAGCCTCAGAGCATGTTGCACAATACGTTGGCTGCAGCAGCAAAGCTGATTTAAGAGTTTCCGGGCCCCGGTCCACCTCCAGCTGCTCATTCGCTTTAGTGATGTGGCTTACCACACAGATCCACAAACAGCTGTACCAGTACAAACGATGGAGTAGCAAACTGCAGCACTGGGAGCAAAAAGAACCCCCCAGGGTGGAAAAGGATTTCAAACAGCCTTCTCTGCTGATGCCAATGCATTACGTAGTTATACCTTAAGCTTCAAGTTCCACAGAAACCTAAGCTGATCTGACTGGCAGCTGCCACTGTTCCCCCTCCATCACACAGAGTATTCCTACCCTCCTTCTGGGCTAGCACTCAAATACCTCTGTCAAGCCTCCAACAGACACAAGAGCTGGTGCAAGAGAGGACACAGAAGCATAGAAAGCTTGGTGGAGGCAGGACAGGACTGCACCAGACACTGTGGACCCACAACCACAGTTTGTGGTTTCACAGAACAGTCTAAACAGCACTATCAGCTTACAGCTGTGTGGTGAGTCCCAAGAGGATAGATGACACCTAAGAAATAACGAAGTGCAAGACATTCAGGACTTAACAGAGATCAGCAGGATACAGCAGCTCGCAGTGAGGGCCGTGTATCTGGTACAGAAATGACGGGCTTGCTGCACACTGATGCACTTCAGGTATAAGGCTAAAAGTGGAAAGGAGTGGCCTCTTTCTAATGCACAAGCTACACATTTAATCAATCTGGAAAAAAAATCTTTGCAGAGTAACTTGAATTAACACTTCCCCAATAAATTCTTCTACTGAGAATCCTTTGCAAAAAAAAGAATCCTTTCTGAAATAAACACATCAATACTTACTGTATCATAGTGCTGATTAAATCATAATATGAATTGTCCCTAGAAGTTTTATTCTAGTAAAACAAATCTTTCTAAAAGTGGTCAGTAGGAAGCAGTTCAAAAATTCATGTGACATTACCCTGTGAATCCTACTAGAAGATACATGGCTTCTTTATAGCTAACACAAAATACACAAGCAAAAAGTAGCGAGAGTTTGGACTTAACTTGTGTCTTTCCCCTCCTACTTTTTTTTTTTGCCTCCTTTTGGAAAACGATTTTTAGAAGACAGAGGATGAGGAATGTTCTTAGTTGTAAAAAGGAAGAATATTTAGACAGCTTTTAAAAGTAGTAGTACAACAACATAATTTCTTTTATGTTTTACAACACAACTTATTTAGGTTTAGTGGCATGCGGTTGTATTTTGAGCTTTAGCCAACAGCACATTTCTTACAGGCCATGTCAGGAATAGGGTTTTTTATTTACATTTTAATACCGGTTGGGTTTTTTTTTCCAGAAACAAAACTGAAATTACTTGCTCCTTTTCTGACTTAAGATCACGTTCAAAAACATTACATTATCATAAGCAGGTAGAAAGTGTATCTATGCATACTATACTCTAGTTCTATAAATGTCACTGCAAGGGATGAACAGAAGACAATAATCTTAAACTCCAACTTTCAGATAACTCTGCCTGCAGATAAATCTAAATAGAACTGCATATCTGAAACAGGAGGTAAACCAGGTAGCAGTAACAATTAATACTGATAGGATTTTCAAAGAAGAGTTTTATTTGAGATACAACCCAGCCTCAGCATTTGCCAATCTGGTTCTCTATCTTGTCTGAGGGAGTATTTCTGAACATCTTTTTCACGTGGTGATTTAAACAGCATACTTATAAAATTCAGGTAAAGGACAAATCCCTACTCACCTCTGACTTGAAAGAAGTTTCATCCTCTGAATTTGACTCCTCCATTTCCACAGGCTTTTTGATCTCCTTGGCCTCACTTTCAGATTTTACCTTTTCCACTTTGGCATTCATCTTCTCCTTGGTTTGTTTCTTCTCTGGATATGAGGAAGACGAGGTTCTGGGAGATGTTCCTAGGATATTCTTCACCCCTTTGGAGCTACTCTTTTTTTGTTTTTTGGCACTAGGCTTTGGTGACTCCACATTGGAGGGCCTCTTGCTGGAAGACTTTAACTCCGGCTGCGGCCCACCCTTTGGAGAAGTGTTCTCCAGTTTGGTCTCCTTCACAGCCAGTTTTGGTTCCTTGAAAGCAGCTTTTGGAGGTGCCTTCTCCTCCTTAGGCAGTTTGTTCTCAGTTGGTTTTCGGGAGGAGTCCTTCAAAGGCTTGTTTTGTTCTCTTTCAAGGTCTTTGGAGGAGTTTTTGCTCTCAGAGTCTTTTCTTGGCCTCTCTCTGTGCTCCTTGGTTACTTTGTGTGGCTTGGATGCCTTGCTACTTTCCTTGTTTGCATCCTAAAATTCAGCAGCAGAAACATGCAAGCTAGGTATGAAATTGAAGCTCTGCACAGAATTATAAACACATTCTCATAAATCACATTGAAGCATTTGTTTCATGTAGACATCCACCCACAGACACCTAATGTACTTATCTACCTTTGAGGTAAACATCTAGATTTCCCTAAAGCTGATGGAGAGAAACTGACAGTAGGCACTGAACATCTACATCAGAACAGGATGAAACATGTTTCACAAATGCCTGTTCCTTTTCATGGTCTATAAAAGGAGGTCTATAAACATCTATAGATGTTTAGTTCAGGTTTAATCTGCAGGCTTAATATCCGAAGCCAGGTTAAGAGGAAACTCACTCTAGCTGTGTTACAAAGTTATACTTCACACTGTATTTTAGGGAAAAAAACCCAGTAGCTGAAGAGATTTTTTTAAAGGTTAAACCATATCCATGGCAAATGCAAATTATGTTCGCAGCCTAGCCCCCAACTCACCACATCAACTACACTGCAACTTCAACAAAAATGCTGAATGTCCCTACAACCATGAGAGCCAAAGTCTCTGGTATCAGCAGGCATTTTATCACCTTTAATAAGAGCTTTAAGACACCAATCATTAGGACCCTGCCCATCATAAGAGCCAGGTATACATGAAGGCAAAGGAGCACTTCCCTTTGCAAATTATGTGAACTCCAAAGACTTATAGAAGTGGGTCTTGTGGGGAGACACTGGAGTATGAACTGGACATGCTGAGATGCAAACACACATGCACCTCTGAGGGCAACCTGGAGAAAGAGAAGCAGGAGACTATTGTCTCTTTGGCTACTGGCAATTTTCACCAGAGCTTGGGTCACAACCCTTTATTTCTCTTCTGTCTCCTATGTTTTCTAATGGTTAATTCCTGACCAANNNTATGTTTTCTAATGCTTAATTCCTGACCAAAATTAAATCAGCCACTAACAGATAAGTCATCTTTATTCTGTTTCATAACATCAACATCAAAAAGTATGACTGAAGTGCCAGAAGTGTTTAGAGCCCTGAAGAAAACAGACATCTGAATTGATTTACACTGTAATATGAATTGCTGTTAGTATTTGTGACTGTTCAAGCTGATGAAGTGTATGTAATCTGCTTCAAAACACATCGCTAGTGGATTGTTTCTCCTATGTAGAATTATACAAAAATAGCATCATCACATAAGTAAAACAAAGAAAACTTAAGGTTCTTCTGAAGTCTCAAGAACTAGATACTGCTGGATGCAAACACCAAATCTTTAAATCACTAGTTTGACCAAGTGCAGCATATTTTATGTTCTTCACACCACTACCCTAAGCAGTCCTAATGGCAGAGGAACTGCTGACTCTCTACTCAGCCTTGCTGCTAAGAGATGCAAGGACTTAAGAGTGCAGCTTTACATGACAGACAGTGAAAGATCCACATAATTCATCCTCAGCATCAAGGATACAAGTCGGAACAATCAGAGAGGACTTCATTCAACTTTATTTTCTATAGCAGATCAGGAGGAAGATATGGTTCACCAAAAATTCCCAGTCTTGGACATTTAATTTCCTTTTCAAAATTTCCCTGGAGAGAACTCTAGCAAATCATAAAAAGGCCTCCTACACCACGATAAGTTCCAGACCATTACCTAGTGAACTACAGAGTACAAGGAAGAAGGTTGCCGAATTAAAAGTAGCCAGGAACAGCTGCTAAACAAACTCTTAGTAGCAAGTCCTGAACAATTTTTTTTCACCTCAGGATGACACAAAAGCATGCTTCACTGACCTTTGACCCATGGGACGGTTTGGTCTTCTTGGGATCAGAGAAGGCAGAGAGTGGTATTGTGGGTAATATAGGATAATCAGGACTTGGCCTTGAAACAGTTTCTGCTCCTTCTGGCATTACCATTACCTAGTAATAAAGAGAAGAAAAATTATGTATGAGTAAAGTCGCATGGACTATTAACACATGATTATGTTAAGTCAGTTGCTCAACTAGCACGCTACTATTCATCTTTTGAATGTTTTTTCCCCTGCTTAAAGGCC
>VYZV01045832.1:7673-27345 GCA_013401275.1 Pandion haliaetus
TGGTCACTTTTTTATGGTCACTTATTTTCAAAGAAATTAGAACATACCATACTAAACTTCATGTGTCCCATCCCCCCGAATTAGCAGCACAAGAACCCTCTTAGTATTCATATACGTGCACAATGGAAATATGAACTTAATGTTTCTATCCAAGATTCAATTCGAGAGATGCTCTTCTCAGCCAGCTAGTCAAGTCTGCCAAGGCTAAGCAATTTCTGTCAGCCTTGGTTTTCACCAAGGAAAACATTTACTGCAACAAACAGTTGGTCCGCACCATTCTCTACGATTGAGTTTAAGTTCGACATAGGGACAGGCATGCCCTACATGACAGTGGTATTATACAACCTTCTAAAGAGTCTGGACTTGAAGCAACATAACACCAGTACAGTGTCGACAGCAATTAATAGCGTGCATACTACATCCTTTTACTACATCCTAAATTCTGGCACTCAACAAGAAGAGTAACATTTTCTTAGCAGCCTCGGTGTGGTAACAGCAGACTTCGTCCCACTCAGCATCCATGAAGCTCAAGGAGATATTTGGGTTCTAAGACAGAACAGCTCCCAGCATGTCCCTTGTATAAGGCAAATCGATGCTTCACTGAGCTTCGGTTTGGGGGGTGGNGGTGTGGTCATGGTTGGTTGGGTTTTTTTGAACTTCAGAGTTGTTCAAGTAGGGACCTAACAGAGCTGTTAGCAACTACTTCTCCATCTCCACTAGTGCTCACTGGTCCATGGATTAAATCCCGTTATTTGGGATATGACCATGTCTGCATAAATCTCTTGGGGAATCTGAGAGATCAAGGCACATCTTGCATAGAGGCTCTGTAATTGATCAGTGGGGAATTCAAGAGCAGAGTAAGTTTCAAACTATCACCTCACAAGAAATAGTACTGCAATAGCACTATGGTATAGGATAGATTTTTGATAGGGCTCTAAAGTTCATTATTTAATGAACCATGCTGACATACGATATGTCAGCATCTGAGTAATTGGGACACCCTGCCCAGTTAAGAACAAGTTTAAAGCCCCATTGAAGCCAGGCTCAATGACTCTAATTAGTGTGCATGAAATAAGTCAGCAATGCTGAATAGCATGAAAGCTATACTGCTTCAAGTAACATGTATGGTTCATAGACACAGCCATGCCTTTGCATTCAAAGGTATCACACCATTTTTAAATATAAGAATTTTCTAGAGTTAAGACCTTCGTAAATTACATTTCATCAATTATTTCAAAACAGCCAAATACAGGAATTAGAATAAGAAGACTCTTACCGTTTTTTGTTTGTTTTGGACAGTAAAAGGAAAAAATAATTGCTCTTTTTTTTTTTTTTTTTTACAAACCAACTGTGTTTCAAGCAATTTACAAACATTTGGATTGTTTTAACATGAAATGGCCTACAATTTGCCAGATTTCCAGTGTCAGAAAAAAAGATTACGTGCAAAAAGGTTTGAGGGATTATTAAAGCTCATGACATTCAGAGCATTAAAAGAGCCCAAACAGACCTCAGTGTTTTGCAACACGGCATTAAGAACAAATGGAAAAAAAAACTGATGCCACGTAGTAACAGAGACACTACTACAGCTTTCCACCTCTGCAAACACATCAGATATTCCGAGCTTCATAACACTGCTTAACAAAACAGGTAGTCTACAAGAAAGGTAAACCACTAAGAAAGAAAACTGAAGAGTTTCACACAAACTGTGAGAACAATTCAACTCCCACAGCCACCTGGTACACCCAAACTCAGCAGCCAAGAGCCCAGTGGATGAATAAAAGCTCTGGATCCAGAAAACAGCATTAGCAAGCAGTATCTTTGCAACATATGGCTACTGCTCAGTCTTCAGCAGTAATTACCTAGAGGGTAGAAAATAAAGAAGAAAACGTATGGAAGAACCACAAGCAAGAGTTAAAGATATCAATGCATCTGTCCACAAACATGCAAGTGTCACAACAGATAGGACTTATACATTCTAAACATCAAAAAGACAGGATTTATTTTAACTAGTATTTCACATACAACTCTGCCCCAATTAAAATGGCCAAAGCTGTTCTTATCTGGCCAAAGCAGGGCCAAGAACCACATTCCTGTTTGTGGAGAAGTATTGTCCAAAATCCAAAATTATTTTATGATTGTCAACATTTTTATGTACCTAGGCTTAAATGTTAACACCTCTAGCAAAAGTAATTACAATAAAGAAAACAAAAATGTTTAGTTAAACTAGATGAACTAAACTCAAAACTTAACACACTGTCAGCCATATCAAGTAGAAAGCTGAAGTCTGGCTGCACAGGATGTTTTCCACAAGATTTGGAACTCATGTTGCACGTAATTTGTTAAGCATCACCACACAGTAAGCCGTTTTTCTCATCTTCAGGTTTTCCTCAGTATCATTCAGTGCAGAGAGCCAGAGACTTGCTCACGGAAAAGTTCCCCCATTCTGTACTGAATACAGCTCCACATCCTCCTCGGCACTTCCTTCACCATCTAAGGCCGTTTTTGTCCACCATACCTCCTCTCCCTCAGATAAAATAATGTTATGCCATCTATACAGACTGGGAGCTTAAAGCCAGTCAAGTTTAGTTGCATTAAATGAACCACAGTCTAAAGGCATACATTCGTCTTTTCAGGGGGAGCAAGCAGAATCGTGAAACTCTTGAGTCAGTAACTTTCTAAACAAAGTTCTATAATACAGAGTAGTTTTCCAAAGAAAAATAAAATACTTGTATAAGCATCTACCTGGACAATGTTTTTTTCTACCTATGTAGAGTTTCTCAACTGCTGAAAATTAAAAAGCTTTTGATTTTGCTTTCAAAGTAAAAACTTGCCTTTTTTCTAAATCTGTCAGGAAGCAAGCCTTTGTCACTGCTAAAATGCAAGGGAAAGATAACATTTCATCAGTAGCTCTGGGTTATAAAGCATAAATCGATACTGTTTCAATACCATATGCATGTTAAAAGTTTTTCTATTGACAGTCATATTCTATAATTATTTGATGGCCATATTTTATAGTTTTTTGTATATTATCTCAAGACTAGTTTGTGAATTTCTAATTTCTGCTCTGTAAGCATTTCAGGAGAAAAACTGTGCTCAAGAAGCAACATAGGAACCCCTATTCTCTGTACTAGTATACATGGTACTACTTTCAATCTTCACTATCAAATTCATTTATTAAACCTATTTATACTACAGAAAGATCAAGTTATTCAGAGATAAAAATATAAAAAAGCTTAGCATGTTTATCCTGCAATAGACTCTCCAAAGAAAAACAGAAACAGGATTCACAAGCAGCAGAATCTTTATCTTAAATTCTTACAGAAATGTCATTGCAGTAATTACATTAAAAGAATATTCCAGTCCTTGGAGGTGCAAAATATTGATTTATGCTAAATAAAGCTCACTTTTCAGCAGGAGATACTGAAGATGCAGGAAGTGGAAAAAAAAAAAAAGTCAACATTTTCATCATGCAAAAAAGAGTTAGGAGGGAGACTGTTCTTACTCGCCTAGTAGTGACAAGTATGTCATTGGTGTGGTCATCGACGAAAAGCACTTAGTCAATAGGATTAAGCTTTCCTGGTATATTTTGAAATAAATATATTTCAGCCTTTACAGCAACAAATAGATTGGTAATTCTGTGCCTTCCCTGAATGTCACCAGCAGATTGACCAGTCTCCTAGAAAAGATTCTGATGAATCAAAGCAAGTCAAAAAAAAAAAAGAGACAAACCAAGAAACAGCAGTAAACGCAACCAATAGGGAGGGTATATGTTTTGTTTCCAGGGTATAGTTCTAAATATGATCTCATTTATTAATACTCCTACAGGTTCACCAGAGCTCACTAGCCATTCACTTTATCCATTTACTTAAAGTTAGTTTAACTCTGCAACATGAGTCCTCTTAGTATAGGAACAACTGGCAGGAAACCAGCTGAACAGTAAACTTTTCTGTTCAAACACAAAAATGATAGATTGACTTAACACTATTCTGCACTGTCCCGTCCCCCCAACCTCCTTCAGGATCTAACCAAAATAACACACAGCACCTTTCAGAATCCTGGTATAATAATGAATAATTATCCTGATAGAGTAAGTTTCTTGAATATTGTAGGAAATGGTGTCTTAAAAGAATTTAAAGAAAATATGATGCCAGTTCATGGCAAGAAAATTAGGAACACCTGAAAGAACAAACAATGAAAGTAAGTAAAAGCTTAGACTTCATAAGGGTGCCAGTGTGCTAATTATTAATTTACTTTGTAATCTTTACATCTTCATAATAAATGTGTTATTGGATGGGTTATCGATAGATTCTTTCAGACAACTGAATTCATTCAGCATCATTAGGATGTACTTCCAACAGATCACTTAAAAAGATCTCTCTCCTACTGAAGAAAATTTCAAGTCTACGCCCCTGCAGCTAAAAGAACAGATGACTAGACTCAGACTAATAAATGATCAGTTTACTGCTGGTGAAAATACATTTAACACTTTCAGGGAATTATCTGGAATCAAATTTTCAAGTTAATTTCCTAACATTAAATCAACACCAATTGATGTAAACAACAGAATATTTTTCTACTGCCTATTTGCTTCAGTAAGTTTTACTCATCCAGACTGATCTATCACGCCAAACAATATTCCACCTAGATACAGCAAAGCTTACACAGGCATCCCAGTGGATCAACTGTTCTAATACAGTCACCGCGTTACAGTGTCCAATCTCTCAGATTTCTTCACTATGCCAACATGCACAACCACAGGACACGCTTCAGCAGTCTTGGGGAACATTGCATATATCATACCTTTCACCTCTGAGCTCCACGACAGAAAGGAATGTATAATTCCTCATGCTAGGGCTGTAAAGTCTTTACAACTGCTTAAGGAAAAAACCTCAGGTAGAACCATGGCATTGTCACGACCCCTGTGCAGACCTGTGAAACTTCTGCTACCACGTGTCCATGGTATAAACATTTAACAACATCTTGGGTTGGCAGAACAAAGCATCTTCACGTGTGCTGGAGCATGGAGACGAGAGCCCAAGGTAAAGAATAACTAAAAATAAAAATTGAAAAAGACTTCCCAGAGCCCAACAGGGATTAGCGACAGAGGCAAGGATTCTCCACACGTGAAAAGTAGCTTCTTTTACAGAGAGTACCATGGAAAGGGGATGCAAGTCAAAGCACTGAGTATTTTTTCCTATTAATTCACCCAACCCATGGCAGGAGATGGAAAAAACAGAGCAAGAAATTAACAGTTACACACTCAGTAGACCACAGATGACTGCGAAATACACAAGACTGTTTATCATTTATCTCCAGCTTAAATTTTTAAAGCATGTAGCTATTCAAAAAAGAATGGAGTCCTGTGAACCCCACAAGCCACCCAAAGCTTTTTTTCAAAACACATGAGGAAGATGCAGCAACACCTTCTCCCTTCTTCATTTAAGACAAAACCATGAACAACTTTGGTTAGTGCTTTGACCTGATACCTACTATGTAAGGGTCTCCTGCAGGAAGACCCACACCACTAAGACCCCCGACCCCCTCGCACCCCACCCAAGCCCACCAAGCAGCACCACACACACAAGCAGCGCTCCAGGACCAAAGCACTGAAGAAGCATAACAACATCTTGGTGACTGAGTTCCTCTGTCTGTGGGGGTTTTTTTGTTTGGTTTGGGTTTTTAAGTGTTTTTCCAGTACTTAACTGCTCACAGATGGGATATTTGCGGAGAACGTATGCAACACCCCACAGAGACCCCATAAGACTCCCATAAGCTTTAGTTATGTCAGGTTCACTGGTGAGCAGATGCCGCTTGCTCTCTATATGTAGGAAATGTTGCTGCATTATCGCAGCATTGCTGTGGCAAGTCTTACAGGAGAGGAAGGCGATGTTGTTGTAAAACAAAGCCGTCTTCGCTCACACTCTCACTTCTAGGCCCAAATACTCCCCAACACGTAGGTGTGCGCAGCCTGCCCAGCAGCAAGGCTGCAGGGTTAGTGTGTCCCTGGCATCCATCCAGGGCCCGCACGGTGATTTGGGAGCCAAGGGGCTCCCAGGATAAGCCCTCCTCCTGCCGGGTTGGCAGCCACAGCCTGCTCTGGGTGGGCTTTTTGCACCCTTCAGGAGCTGCCAGTGATTGGTCTTTCCGTCCTGAGGGTCACCAGGGCTTAATCACTGTCTTTTGCCTCTTAAGCTGGGTCTCGGGAAAAGCTGCATTTAGACCTCTTCATTCCTATAGCCCCTTGCCTGCAATTTATTCCTGCTGGTGCTTCTGCACCCATACATTCCTAACTAGATCACCTTTAAGACTGCTACTGCAATCCTCTACACATGCAATAGGAGAGATCAGATCCCACCAATTTATTCTAGCTGCATCGCAGTCCATGGCTAGTACAGGACACTGTGGGAGGGTATCTTCTGAAAAATAAAACCCATTCGGGGTGAGCATGCAACAAATAGCCTTTTACAGAATTTTCTTCCTAATCCCTTTGTACTTAGCAGACACCCTAAAGTCTAAGGATGTATTTTCTGTTTTAATCCCATCTAAGGAAACATTTTCTTGTACTTACAATTTTTAAGGCCTGGTAATCTTTTTGCCCTCCAAATCTAATTTTTTACACAGGTTTATCACCAGTTACTTATGCCTCATATAAATAAGTTAATCAGCCTTTTTTATAAGAAGATAGGACTTAACAACATTATAATGTCCATTATTTTATTCCAGAAAGGTATCAGCCAGGCACTAGAGAGCAAAGCCTTCCGCAAAGCTGACTCCTACTGCATTCACTGCTTGCAGCCTACTTACTGTGCTGCTTTTGCTTCTCATCTCACATTAGGGGAGTAAAGGGCCAAATGCAGGACAGCGCATTACACTGGAGGAAGCAGCAGCTTTATATTAAAAGTTTTATCACCATCTGCAAATCTACAGTTCCTAGCTATGTAGGTATTTGGGTTTGCTTGATTCTTTTCCAAGCGTTCCTTGATAGAATTCAGAATCAGCCTTCCAGCTGAACTGGTTTCTTGTGCAGCTAGCTGATGCATTTATTCATTAGCTTTAGTGAAGCCCTAGGCACAGTGACAGCATGAATAATATAAAAAGTAAAGCCCAACATGCTCAGTAGTTTATTAAGAAAAGTCAATAAGTTGGGGAGGAGGGTTGGGTGTGTTTTTCCTCCTTTCTTTTTTTAAGAAACATGTGCAATCTTGATAGGATAAGCAAGCTCCTTATTTTTCCCTAGATGTGTGCATATTTGGCCATAAATCACCTTAAATATGCATGGCATGTTCTATTCCAACGCTCCCATAAAACTGCACACAGTTCTATTAGCTTAGATTTAGAGAAGTAAACTGCCTGAATTAAAGTTCTAAAGTTCATTCATTCTCTGTGATCTCCAGTAATTTTGCTCATAACTCATAAAGGGGAGAGAAGGTCACACAAACCCTGTCGAAACATAATTGGAAGCAACAGCCTGAATTCATTAGTCTTATAAAATTTGAATTTAATACTACAATACAACATAAGCAGTAACAAGTATTGTTATAAATCTTAAACATCTCCAAATTTTTCAGCCAAATATCTTTTGTGTAGCGTGGCTTACCCTCTATACTAGATAAAAAGAATCCTGGCCCATAATACCTTCTC
Organism: Pandion haliaetus; assembly: GCA_013401275.1. Lineage (NCBI taxonomy): Eukaryota > Metazoa > Chordata > Aves > Accipitriformes > Pandionidae > Pandion > Pandion haliaetus. The sequence goes on from VYZV01045832.1 coordinate 15,315, forward strand.
TACCCACTCCTCTGCCTCATAAAGAACAGTTTATCTAGTATTTTTCAGCAAACTTCAGGTTCTGTGGTCATTCCAGTAGTATTTATTTGGTGAGTTCAGGGGTAGGGGGTTTTTGGGGGGTGGGAGGAGGGCTTTCTAGCGTAATACCATTTAACACTCATTTAAAGAAAAAGGAAAAAGGAAAAGCTGCCAGCCTGTTTCATCTTCTAACTAATGTCTCAATAATAAAAATCAAAATAGACACAGTCCTTCACTATAAACTAAAATCATACATAAAAGGTTCTGGACAGCTATAAAGAAATATACAGTTTCTTTTTCACCCTTTTTTTTTTAATTAATAAAGAGAAAGGAGAAAATATTTTGTACGCAGATCATGTTAACATACCAACTAATTCACAAGATTTCATATTTGCTTTATGACTTACGTTCATTTTAAAATTACCCTTAAAAGACCACAACATAATTTTTGCTAATTATATTGTGGTATTCCTTTTTTTAGTCGTAGTTGTGTAAATTTCAATTTAAGAAGTGCGCAGTGGGATTAAGTACACAGCAAAAAAGTTAAGAGTCTTGATAACCCCTGTATCACAGTGTTCCACAAGTTTATTTACCACGAGATCCCATTGGACACAGAAATCACTGACAAATAAGCAGTATTTTTTCTTATGTTTACAATGAAAACATCATACAATCAATGCATGTACTAGCTGATGAAGCTGGCCATTGAATCAACCATTTCAAAAGATATTTTAGTATTTTTATACTAGTTCTTAAACATCTGAACATTATATTATCATCTCAATATGTAGACTGCTTTTTCCCCATAATGTATAATGGGATTTTTCTGATTTTTTTAACTATTTACAGAGTAAATAGCAACACCCACAATTAAACTGAAGTGCCCGAGATCATTAAGCAGTATATACACAGTCACTCCTCCATTAGCTCTCTCTTTCACTTGAACAATGAAAGATTATTTACAGATGCTAAGAATCAGCAGCAGCCACTCTTTACTTACTATAAATTGCTACCATAAAAAGAAATGTACAATTGCAAACAGAAAAAAAGGAAGAGGGAAAGGCAGACAAAACATCGAAGAAACTGGAAAGAATGCAGCAAAGAAAACAAATCAACAAACAAAAAACCACCCCACACAGCTAAAACACCCAGTAAGGACAAAATTATATGTATCATTTTATAGTAGGTTAAAAAGTCTGTTTCTTACTTAGCCTCCCAATACATTGTCTCAGCTAATCCAGCACTACTAGTAAACATTTAGTAATGACCTACCAGTCATTACTGCCCTATACTGAAGGTCCTTATGACAAACAGTATTTCTTCCAGGACTGTAAAACAGAAAAAACTTCCCCAAAATCAGATGGGACCATTGCAGCTTGCTGCCACAACAGCTAAGCCCAGCAATAAGGGCTCTCCCTGCCAGGACACACCTGAACAAAACAGTTACGCGCAGTCCTCTTATTCCTGTCTCACGCCCATCATTTAGCTTTTTTCAACCAAGGAAGTGTCTTTCCTCCTAGTAAAACTCGACGCTTTCTTAACGTAAAAGTCATCCAGGCATCTCTGGGGACCTCTTAAGAGGGAAGGGTCTAGGGAGATGTATGTGAAAAGCTCTGGTCACCTCAGAGCTACATGGTCAACACAGTCACATTCCTTTAACTCCATGCGTTTTCCTTTCATCCTACATGCACAAACAGCAAGGCGAACGCATCTGGGTTCACTGTAGGTAGCAGCATTCTCACAGCAGGTCAGATTTACTTCGGGTGTGCCAGAATTGCACAATTACACACAGAGGCAACTTCCACCATAAGCAAGAACCTTGTATCCCCCAGCTACCAAAAGGCTTCCATCTTACGCTTGAGCACCGCTTGTGGTGGAACAGGACATGCAAGCAGAAAGCTGGTCACAGAAGCCAGAGTGCTTCCAAAACCTGGCAGTAAACAAATGCACCAGATGGGTAATTCACAGATGAGACCAGCAGCTTGGAGGAAAACTCACTTTATCACATCCTGAAGAAAGAAAAGGCCACTGGGACTTACCAGGAGAAGAAGACGAAAGGCACATTCTCTTCAGTTAAAACACATTGCTATTTTGTTTGCAATGCAATAAAAATACAAAGAATCCAGTTTTCACCAACTATCTACATCCTTCAACATGACAAAAAAAAAAAAATTGTTAATACGAGGATACCTTTCATACAGTGAAATACACCTCAGCCAACAGGCCCAGCAGAGAGCTCGCACTTCACCTAAGCCCTTTTAAAACCTTCAAAATATTAGCAAGTTAGGATTCATACGATCCATAGACTTTCTGCTGAACATATGAAAAGGGCGTATTTCACGGCTACAGCAGAAACCCAAGTTCCTCACATCAGCAAAAAGCCCAGCAAAACACAGAAACACAGAGCTGGCCTTTGCTTGCTCACTCCAGCTAAGGCTCCTGACTGCATTGATGGACCATGTAATAGGCCTGCTGCTTTGATGAATATTCACCCTCACCGTCCTTTGCTTCACCTTCTCAAAAAGTCCCAAAAATACCATAAGAAGTTATCTGCAGCACAGTTCCTCTGCTCGGCCAACAATTATTTGCTAGAACGCTAAAGCGGGATTTCATTTTTAGACTGGGGGGAAGTCTGCATCTCAGTAAAATGTCACGTTGAAAAGAGAAGCACAGAATAGAACAATGTTCCAAAAGGATTTTTTCCCCCTGTTAAAAATCATATAATACACAAAATGCAACGTCTCTGCTACTGAAACAAAATGTTTCACTTAACTTTTCTATCAAAATTTCAGAAACTCCACGTCTCAGAAGTTTGCCTCTCAAACAAATTTCCATTCCTTTTCAGCACCTGTGATACTTAAGCTTACTAAAATGTAAGTTAATATCTGGTAAAAGTCATTCCAATTTATGAAAGGTTGAAGGTTGACAATGACTGCATTTATTTAATGGTATGCTTGAAAATTTGTATTGACATTTGAACGTGAGTTTACCGTGTGCGCACCAAAATAGCTTGGCTCTCTCCCCTAGACACCTGAGAAATCACACATTTCTAAATAAGAGCAAGCAGATGGAGTAATTTCTATTTTCCAAAAATTAGCTGCAGAAGCTTTTTAAAGCTCTGTAGTAACGTGCAACTTCACATTCTTCCCCAAATTTCAAGATAAATATGACATTAAATGAAAGGACACATTCAAATTTAACATTTAGGGACTAATTCTGGCTAATTTTAACTGACTTCTGAACAGTGTCTGAACTGGATGCAAATGACAAATAGTTGGCGTTTATCTTGCAAGTGTTGTTCGTGTATCACAGATACACTCATTTGAGACTGAAAAAATACACTCCATCTCTTCATAAAGTGGAAGCAGCTGCAATAACAACCGATTTTTGGCAACTTCAGTCCCCATCTACTTGTAGGTACCAGAAGCAGCGTCAGTCACATATTAAAACTAATTAACAAACCCAATAAACTACACCATAGCAAATACAAATGCCAGCTTCATCAGCGAGAGCAAATATCTAACTCTCAGAATTGCTGTGGAAATGCAATGTAAAAGCATTTTATGGCATGAGGTAAACAGATCTGTCTGTACATCTCAGATCTGCACATGGATCTTTCACTCCCATGTTTTCATTTCATTACGAAGGCAGGTGATGCAGGCTCTGGACATTACACTACAGTATTAAAATAAAACAGAACTAATTATTGCAGGAGCATCGCAGCTCAGCAGATCTCAAGGTATTGAAAATAAGATTCCATCCTTATGCAGTGCTGCAGAATGGGAGACTTACGCATTTGCTTCCATAACTTCATGCTAAGCAGGAAAATTTTCTGCTTTCATGACAGGAGAGCACGCTGCGATTGAGCCCCCAGGAGGGGGGCAGAAAGAGCGAAGTGCTGTAACGGCAGCATTACCAGTGCAACATGGGCCATGGCGGAAAACAAATCCTTTTCATGCGACTTTCTTGCCCGCTATAGTTGAGGTATTTGAGAAGAACAGGGTTGAATAAATTCTGGTTCATGAGGGATAAAAAACTAAATATCTTCTTCAGAGGGTCTGAAACAGACCACATCTTGAAATATCTGAAGATGATGATTTTTGGTCAATCAGCACAGAGCACTTCAAAAGCACATTAAAAATGAGGCAGCCACTGTACAGTGAGACATCAACTAGCAGCAGCAAAACTCCTCCTGAGACTTCTTCTTTTGTGCCCTTCCTCCCACTGAGGAGGGAAATATGCTGCAAGACAAAGCCATGAGATCAGGACATGGATGCAACAAGTCTTGAACCCTTAGAAAGAGTGTGAGAAGCTGGAAAAGGAAAACCTTTTCTAAACCAGGGGTTTAGATCCCATACAGAAGAGACCACAGAGGCTGCCTGGGGCGGAGAAGCAACCGCTGGAGTTTCTACAAGGAGAAAAAAAAGAGGCTGCACCCCTTCTCAGTAATGGACTTGAGAAGGGCAGCAACTAGTTTTCCTTTCCTGTGGACCAGCAACAGCACACATACCCTCACTACGTAAAAAAGCAACATCCATAGGAATGTTTAAATTAAGCAAATGTGGCTCATTTGCAGGACTAGCTTTTTCTGGCCTCAAGCCCTACTCAGTCTGAGATTATCACTAGCATCACCACCATAAGCAGCCATTCTCCCAGTAGGAATCAGAAAAAAATCCTCTACTGATCAGACTACACAGCACAAAAAGGTTCCTAAATTTATATTTTACTTTGCTAATTATCATGGTGTAGAACCTCCTAAAGCAAGCCAAGCAGCCTGACAGCCTTCCCATGCCAAATTATTCCTTAAAAATAATAATGAAAATAAATCCTACTACATCATATAATAGTCAACCTAAGCTTCCTAATGCAAAGTGCCGTAATGCTGTCCCAAGTCAGCAGACAGAAAGCTGAATTAATCTCTACCGATACACATGGGCTTGTTAAACCACAGCAGAGTGAAAACAAAAAGACCGTGTTATTATCACTCGGTGCTGCTGCTGAGAGCCCCGTGGGGAGCCACGACACCTCGCGTGAACCACACTCATTTCACAGCGCTGCTCTTGGCAAGACCCTGTGAAGAGCATCCGAAACAAGCGGTGCAGTTATTCATGAGCTAAATGGATGCCAGAAACGCCACGTAGAGGATAAAGGAATAGCAGAAGAAATTTGCACTTCTCTTTTCCTCTGACAGCACTGTAAAACTGGGCTTGAAAACAGAGAAGAGCCCTCTCACTGCCAGCAGAGAGAGAAGGGAGCTAAGGACTTTTCCTGCACTTCCACAGATCAATACCTATATCCTCTAAACACCAAAAAACAGAATCAGCATAAAATGGAGCAAAGCCATTTTATAGGAGATATCCTTACAGCATACACATAGCGAAGAGACTTTCTATAACAATGACCTAGACAGATATTAAACCAGCAGGTGTTTAGCATACATCTGGGAGACAGACAAAGCACTATTAATCCCAAAGAAATATAAAGCAGCATGAGAAAGTGACATCTGGCCACGCACAACAGAAACACTGTGAAACACTTACTCTTCCCTACTTTCTAAGAAAGCAATGACTCCTAATTATCCACATCAAAACCAGGTTCAAAAGATTACAATGAAAACATTTGAAAACACGTCTCATCTGGGAGAGACTGTGTTTTATGCTTAGTGAAAAAGGATGTTTGTGCTTGCGGACCTGATTCTGTCCACGTTTATCTAGTTTCCTCCTTGAAGTCAATGGCTATCTGTGCACAGGAGAGAGCACATTTGTATAAGCAGGACTCTAAAAGTGAAAATAAAGTTCTACCAATGTCATTTCAAATCATGTTTGAATCTGGCTTTGTTCTTTTGCTCTCCTCTTGAGCATTTCTGTAGCCTTTTTGTGAGTTATTTGGCTGTTCTTAATCCATTCAAAGAAGAGGTGGTCTTAACGTGCCTTTATTTAAAAAAAAAAAAAAAACAAAAAAAACAAAAAAAAACCCAAAAAAACCCCATAAGATGCAATGACTCTTTGCAACTGCACACAGCTAGTGCCTATGTGGAATTAGGTGTCTTTGGGCACCAAGAACATAAGCATTAATTATTCTGAAGATGGAAACAGTTTATCTTAGACTAAGCTAAAAAGACAAACAGCCAAACCCAAACAAAACAAACCCCCACAAAAACCACCCCAAAACCCCCACCCTAATAAAGCTAAAATGCCTTTCTGAACTAGTCTGAACTCCACTGGTAGCCAAATATGTTATATTAATAGGTGTTTATTTAGAACTAACAATTCAGATATTTAAACAGCCTTAAACAGAATTCAAATTATTTTTTATAGTGTCTAATGTGCTTCCTGCTGAACTTTCTACTATATTTCTGAATGCTGACAAAATACTGCTTAATGTTTTCCATAAATCAATATATTTCACCAGTTTAAAAAATAAAAAAATAAAAAAATAAAAAATAAACACCCTCACAAGGGTATGTTTGGAAGACCCGTATTTTATTTGTATGAAAATATCAGACATACCATTTCACTCTGAGGTAAAGCTAGCCTTATAACAGTAGCAGTTAATCACTACGTCCACTACCTCCTCTGTTAAAGTCGGAGTGAATTTTGATAGATTTACCATAAGGAAGGATGCGGAAAGCAAACTGTCAGCAAACTGGACTGAATCTTGCCCTGATTACTTCAGCTTGGGGATGTTTCAAGACCCCTTACATAATGCTCTTTTATTTCACCTGACATTGCAATTACTCTTTCAAGCATGATTTGTACAAATTGAGAAAGCATCTTCAGTTCCCCTTTCTGAAAGCCTTATCTTCAGCACTGCAGTTTCCCCCAAAAAGTGACAGTTCTAGACCCAGACCATGGTGCAAAGCTGGTCCTTGCACCGTTCAGAGAGCACAACTCACCCAGACCACACAGTGCCAACAGCAGCCTAAAAACCACATCTGTCTTGACAAAGCCCAAAATGGCTCAAGGAAAGCTACACACCATTTAAATAACTTCACAATTTATCCACTGCTTCAGAGAGAAGCTTTGATGCTTTAGCCAAAGCCCTCAGAGAATAGCGCAAGAGGCAACAGAGAGAACAAGAACTTGACTTTTTGACTAGCAGGTAGTTGCTCAAGGTCCACCAGCACAGAGCCCTTCAGAAAACAGTGGAAATTACTTCAAGACTTCGACGCTCCACTTCTGCCTGGAGCAAGCAGGAGACCACAGTCATAGTTTCTTCCAAATTCTCTGAAACAAATACTTGGGCGCATATATTGCTACCAAAAAAAAAATAATCCAGAGATAAAGAGTCTATTTTAAGAGGCCAACAGGTTGACAATCCAAAGAGTCATTACGGGACTGTGTTAGCATCCCCTGAAAAAAAGGGATCCTATGAAATAAAAGCGCTTGAGTAACCAAAATACAACTGCAGGCAATGCCCCATCTCTCCAGGCAAATACGGAGCGCTCATGCACCAAAATGCTTTTTGCAACATGGAAGAAGTAGTCCAGGGTGAAAATCAACTCAGAACTTTACTCTTGTGATAAATAACCCAATGTACTTTTTAAAACCCCAGAAGCGATACTGCCTTTAAGCCAGGCTTCTAATTAGCCACACATAATTGAAATATGCAGCTGTTAAAACACCAAGTATAAAAATAAGCACAAGAATGATTTTCTACTTGCACGTGCACTTCTCTCTCAATTAGTTATGAGATGCTCTATTTCTGAACTCCAAGTTCACTAAAGAGCTGTCACCACTATAATTGAGGGAAAAAATACTGAAGCCTCATTATTATCTGATCCATTTCAATTTACAAGTGTAAATGATTAAAAAAAACACAAAAAAGTGACAGTTTTGGTCATTACACTCTTACAAGAACTGCCTTGTTCTAAACTACATATCATTATATAACAAATCATTTCTGCATCATTTAAAGGTGCTTAGGTTACATCGGGCATTACTCTTCAGAGAAAACATAATCACGAATTGCCATTATACTTGGGGGGGAACCAGGATTTCAAAGACTAATGCATGCTGTCTTGGAATGAGCTGGGCACAGGCACTCAAAGGGCCCACGCATTTCCTTTATTTAGGAAGCAGTAAAATGCAGTACTACAAGTTACAAAATTATGTTGTTTGGCTAGCTCCCCATCATTCATAACGGATACCGTAATTTCCCAAGAAACATCTCTAACCCCTGAAATTTTACTACATTCCCACAAATGTTTCCTTTGACAAGGTATCTACTGAAGTAAATCACAAGAAGTTACCTTGTCAAAGGAAACATTTGTGGGGCATGTAGTAAAATTAAAATGTCTCCACCTTACATTTTATTATACTATAAACATCTTACTGTCATATTACTAAATTACTAAATAATATACTATAAAATACTAAAAAAATAAAAACTAATATAAACAGTTCACTACTACAGTCATAATTCAAGTTCTTCAATTTCAATCTCAATGTCAAAACTCTTAAAAAACCCAAAGAAACAAACCAAAAAAAAAAACCCAAACCCAAATCACCACCACAAAAGCCACACAAGTATTTCACTCACACACACACACACACCCCCCCCAATTACAGTTTATAATTCCAGGACCTTCCTTGGAGATTTAGATTGCTCTTCCTCACACACAGGTAAATGACATCAGGCTGCAGTTATCTGAGGGTAGGACCAGGTGTTTAAGTACCCCCCTCCCTGCCAATGAAAAAAAAAAAATAGTAACAAGACTCACTCTTGACAAACAGCAAAATAATCACAGGTGGATATTAACACTGGAAAAATGGACTAGAAGGTAGATGCAAAATATTACCTATTAATCAGCACTACCAAAAGAAGAATGCCAGGATATAAGGATTTAACACTAGACTGATATGGCAGAAATTCAAGATGAAGAGAGAGCTATCACTTTCTATTGCTAATAAATCTATCTCCATGCATCAAAATTGATACAAATTACCCTAAATATAATTCTCTAGCCTCAAGATATAAAAATCCAGTGGTATAATACACAAAACACATCAAGACTTGGAAAAGAAACATTAAAACCCAAGAATGAAAGTCTAACGTTTGGTTTTTAACAACTGAGACACCTACAAGTTACTCACTACTCTGTAACAGCTCGATTTTATAAAAGTTGTCTGTAGTTTTCACTGCAATCTTAGGAAGTGATCTTTATTTCTTAAGTAATGTTTTGGAGAAGAACAAACTAGAAATATCAATCCCCTTTTTTTTTTTTCTCTTTAAAACATAAACAAATGCTCTCTTGCGCTTAATAACATGGTTAAGACATTTAAAATTAATAAAGTTTAATTAGCACACCTGAGAAGCCTAACTCAAGTTTCAGAAGTGCCAGTCAGATAAGTAGTCATAGCTGCAGAAGAGATACGCTTACTCTTAAATTGCAAAACCAAGTATCGCCGCACTTGGAGGCTGTTCCAAACCCGTGTTCTACACAGTTGTCCAAGCCTATGCTGTACTGATGCATGGAAGAGCTTAAGCCTCATAACAGCAGTTGTTTATATTATTATTAAATTAAGTGGCATCTATAATTTTAAGTATTTAGATGTTCAGGTTTTGCCAGGTATCAAAATACTTCCTAAGCCTGTATTGATTGTAGAGCCAGGTTTAGGTACAACTTTGGAAGTTACCACGACAGGAAAGCATTACCTAGGGTAATCCTTACGCTAAGGTGCAGAGGTGCTTGTGCCAGTATCTGAACAGAATGGCATCATTTTAAGGCTACCTCACTGAAATAGCTGAATTATTTTAGAAAGTCATCATAAACAGTTATTACAAGATAATTTGACACCAAGCTCTGTCTTCCTATGTTCCTCAGTCTTACTTGGTGACATCATACACACCCAATGAAGAAATTCAGCTCTGTAGCTTAATGAACAATGTAGCAGAGACAAAACTAAGTTCAGATTCGGCAAATTTTGTTACCAGTTACACTTCTTTAGTTTTCCTTCTAAAAACACTCTTCCTACATTCATTATGCAGTAAGTCAATTATCCAAAATTTGGAACATTTACGACCATTAGTATTCAAAGACAGATTTCAAAACAAATTGACAAACAGAAGACCAAAACAGGGCATCATCAAAAGCATACTTCCAGTAGCTTTTACTGTACATTAGCAAGGATCTTATTTAAACCAAACTCTCCCGTATACTCTTAAGAAGTGGATAGAAGTAAAAACCTAGAAACAACCAGAAAAGACGATCAAATCCTGTGATTTTGTTCATGATTTTAAATTTGATAAGATTCTTACATTCCAGCATCATGAAATGGAAAAAAAAAAACCCAACAGGGTTTACTGTACCTATAAATACATGATTCTCTTGGAATCATCCCAGAACCAGCGGTAATATAAGTAATAACATCAGTAACGTAACCAGTGGTAATACCATTGGTAATGTAAGTAGAAATGAGTGAGCTTCAAGTGTTTTTTCAAAAGGAAGGACAGAATATACAACCAGTACACTAAAAACCAGTGAGCAACTGAGAACAATTTAAATAATAACCTCTGAAATGCATTAGTTCAGTAATGAATTCATTAGTAAGGCCAGAAAATACTACCATTTGATCTGATAACCACAATAGAATGGTTTACCAATATATTTAGGCATTTTAAATATAAATATAGCATTCAATAAATATATTAAGACTACTATCATTTGATAGTTTTATCTCCATGATGAACTACAACCAGTATGAAAATCTAAGCTAATTTCTAAAAACAATTTGTTTAGTATTAGCCTCCAACTCTCTTTGTTTTGTTTGCTACAAAATTAAAAAGCCCTCCAACAGAAATCACTTCCCTGTGAGGTACTAGCAGACTGCAATCAATTTACTCCCTTCAGCTGGCAAAAGAAGATAGCTTAAGCTTCTTTATCATCTTCTGCAGGTGCGTTTTCTAGATCATGATCCACTTTAGTAAGACCCTTCCCAATACACTTGCAGTGTCTCAGCTGATTGCACTTAAGGGTAAGAATCCTTAAGCCTTTTTTTTTAGATCATTCAACTAATTTTTAATCAAATCCATACCATGTGATTTGGTTTGTTACAGATTCATCCCTCCTGCCTTTTCCTTAATCCCCAAGTTCTGCTCTTTCCTAGAAATGACATCAGATTTTCTCTGCTCTCTCATGACTAGCTTCATAAATAAAACTATCTTAACTTTTTGGTAAAACCAATTGATTCCATTAGTCTTGCCATTCTAACAAGTCCGTATGTTACTGGGACAACCTTTTCTCTTTAGCTAGCCTTCTCTCACCATTTTCACCATGTTTCCCCAGCACTCTATTCAAAATGAGCATCTCCACTTTTTTTTAAGACACGTTTTTTTTTCAGGTGCTTAATTTTGCAATGTTCTTAAAGTCTCTTTAAGCAGGTCACGTAATTAATTTATACACAGTACAATTTCTGTAGCCTAAATATTAATCTTGATCATGAATCATTATAAATGCTCTGTTAATACATATAAATTATCAAATTCATCAGGAGATTTTACAATTTGGGGCAAATCCCACTGGTTTCACTCATGTAAATAGTCCCACTGATGTCAACAGAATTTTGAGAGTAAATATGAACAGGATTTGATTGTGTTGACCAGAATACAAATACTTCCCATACCTTGAGGGGCGAGGGAAACAGTCCTACATAATATATAAAACCCCCAATCAATCATGTCTTATAGCAGAAGNGCAGAAGCTTCCGAATATCTACAAAACCCCTAAGAACCTTCTTCCCCAATTTTTAATCTGTGTTAATGCCTCCAACTTTGATATACCATCTTATTTTTAAAGACACACATCATTACTGTCTACAACCACTTCAAGACTGATGAGGCTGTACGCAAAGCTGTAGCTGAGAATAATTCCTAGGAATATTTTGAACTAAAATATGTGAACATATCCAGATATTTTTGGCACACCTGTACAGAGACAGACAAGAAACAAAGCAAATTTCATGTCTCTGACAAGGTGCAGAAGGAGCAATTACTAGCCCACTGCTTCTGATAG
>VYZV01045832.1:27710-39007 GCA_013401275.1 Pandion haliaetus
CAAGATTAAAAAGTTAAAAAGGAATGGGAAAATCCAAAATCTATAGTTTGCTGATATCCAGACTCTGTCGTTACAGGAAGCTTTGGTCAAAGAAACAGTATTTAGCTTAGTGTACGTTCTGTGTCACATTAGAAACTTCATGTATTCTTCCTGTTTGGAGAAATTATGAATAAAGATGAAGTGTGTTTTTTTTAAAAAAAGTATCCAAAGCCAGTCCTGTCAATCAAACACTTAGTGCCTAGTATAAAAAAACCCTACAAAAAAAGACTATCATCACAGAGTAGAAAGACTTTAGAACCAAAATTAAAGGAGCAGGCATTTTTAAGGCACCTGAATTACTGAGAGAAGAGCTTTCAGGAACTGGACTTTGCCCTTCTGCACTGCTGACATTACCAGTACAGGACCTAACAGCTTTTTTAACCAAAACCAGTTTTTGGCACCCTCTAGAGGTTTTGCTCCCACAGAGAAACAACTCAGAAGATGGGTATAATTATCATAAAATTTGGGAGAGCTTACAATCCAGAACTCAAGCCTGTAACCTGTGCAGGCCAGTACAAAAAGGTTAACACGAGAATGCGAAACCAGTACATTAGAGGATCAATACTAGTTTCATTCTGTGTGTTCAGATTGTTCATCTCATTTATTTAGCCCAGGACTTCGGGGTCTGTAGGAACAAAAACTAGAAAAACACAACACAATTAATATTGCCCCATTAAAAGATAGGGGAATCTAGTTTCCACCACATAACTCTGGAGCTTTATAAAATTTAATGTTTCACTTAGTCTACGAGAAAATAAACCAAACCCGAAGACAGCTAGCAAAACAATAGAACACCCATCTATGCAACACTGTAAAACAATATTCCAAACCTTTAGTGTCACATGGATTATTTTTATTCTAAAGTGGCATTTAAATCTTATTCATGTTCTGAACAGAAGTGGTATTAATCATCCAATTTGCCATCATTTGCCCAGCCACTTCTGCCTCCCCACCAAACCCTGCCCATACAAAATAGGGAGGGAAAAGGACTTTCTATTACAAAACTGCCTTCTGACTTTTGGATCAAGTTCGTGTTAGGATGCAACTTCCTATAGTATGTAATGAGGAACCACCTGTTCAGATCTCAGTAGATCATGCTCTCCAGGTCCAAGACAAATGTGCTCAAACATTAAGCATTGATTTTCTGCTATCATCACCCCATAAGTCTGAAAATACAGGGTGTTCCAAGCAGTTGTGCAGATTTAAGCAACTTCCTCAAAACAAAGAAGAAAACAACAGCTCATTGTAGATGCTTCGTCATGAAAGAAAAGAAATGAAAAAAGATTCCACAATCTGAATATTAAAGAGGCATTTCCTATCATCTATGATATCGCAGATATGAAAATTCCACCCGTGAAGTGTTTGTTTTTAGGATAGTTTGAAATTGCAAGCCATTCATCTACAGCTTTCCAACTCAAAGACCACTGCTCTTCTGCAGCAAACATCTCTCCTTGTATTGTTGAGAAAGCAAATAAATAAAAGAACATGGATAGGGGTGTCCACGGTATCCCAGGAGCAATAGAAAAAAGGGAGCACACTACATAGATTTGTCCAGTTCCAGTATCAGAGTAATTTGAGACATATACATAACTTTTTATTCAAAGTAGATGGCCACATCAGTGACCGGTGAAATGAAAGAAAGACCAATTGCTAACAAAATCATACAGCATCTGCTTTGGAGAAAACTGTAGTGAGACTCTTGACATATCCTGACGATGGCTCCTCAGGGATCCAGCTCCAGCTACTGTGAATTCTGAATTCAGGAGACTAGTTCTTGGGTGCAGAAGAGTTGGTCTCAGGCAAGGTTGAATGGTGCTACGCAGACATCCGTACTGCAGGCCTACCAGCCCTACTAGAAACCCTGCAAAGCTTTGAGCTCCTTTACATCCTGTTATGTCTTTGTTTTCAGGCAGCATCGGAACATTCATTTGCCATCTGCCTGCCAAGAAACTTCTCCTGGATGCTGGACAAGCCACGGTAACCAACGCAGCTGACATCCTTGTGGTGATCAGTGCATCCAATGCTCAATCTGCAGACCGCACACAGACTGCCATTTGGAGAGAAACCAGTTGCCTACTGTGTCAAAAGCAAGTGTCAGTGGGGACACATCAGGCCCATACCCAAGACTCTTCCCTGGTCCCCAACAGCTTCCATTCCCAGCTTAAAGCCTTGTTCCTCATTCGATGTTAAGTAACAGTTGAACTGATACTACAGTCCAATAATATCTGAATTTCTTTGAGACAATGCAGGTGCCAAGCAGAAGCCAAAGAACAGCTGTGAATGGTCTAGAAATGCAGCAGAACTGTGCACAGCTCTCCAGATGTGGCCTCATCAGTGCTGCATGGAAGGGAAAAGTCACTTCACTTCATGGCGATGCTTCTCCTAATGCAGCCCAGGAAGCTGTTGGGTCCTCTCTGCCGTGAGAGCACATGCTGGCTCATGTTCCGCTTGTCCACCAAGAACCCCAGATCCTTCTCTGCAAAGCTCCTTTCCAGGCAGCTGGCCCCAGCATGCACTGGTGCAAGAGGTTATTCCAACCCAGGTGCAGAACTTGGCATTTTGCCCTCATTCAACTTCACAAGGTTCCTGTCAGCTCTTTTCTCCAACCTGTTAACATGTCTCTGAATGGCAGCACAATCCTCTGGCATACCAGCCACTCCTCTGAGTTTTGTACCATCTGCAAACAGGCTGAGTGTAACTGTCCCATCACTTAGCTTGCGAAGACAGACACTAAACAATATAGGACACAGTATGGACCCCTGCGGTACACACCGTTAGTGCCTGGCCTCCAGCTGGACTTCATGCTCCTGACCACAACCCTTCGAGACCAGCAGTTCAGCCAGTTTTCAGCCTATGTCACCGTCCATTTATCAAATCCATACATCAAGAGCTTGTCTATGAGTATGTTACAGGAGACTGTCAAAAGTCTTCCATAAAGTCGTAATAAATGACACTCACTGCTCCCCCTTCATCCACCATAGTCATCTCATCGTAGAAGGCTATCAGGCTAGTAAAGCATGTCTTCTCCTTCATGAATCGATGCTGACTACTCCCAATCACCTTCTTGTCCTTCATATGTTTGGAAATTATTTCCAGAAGGATTTGCTCCATCACCTTCCCAGCGGCTGAGGTGAGGCTGACTGGCCTCTAATTCCCCAGATCATCCTTCTTGAAGGCAGGAATGATGATCACTTTCCTCCAGTCCTCAGGCAACTCCCCTGGTCGCCATGCCCTTTCAAAGATAATGATTAGGCACTTTAAGTCTCCTACAACTAGTACAAAGTAGAATTTTTAATGTAGGTGATGGGCAGATGCCATGATCGAGTGGATCAGTACAAACTCCTCCACTCTTCAGTGAGCAAATGTACTGTTGCCTACAAGCTAATTCTGAACCCCAA
Source organism: Pandion haliaetus (assembly GCA_013401275.1). NCBI lineage: Eukaryota > Metazoa > Chordata > Aves > Accipitriformes > Pandionidae > Pandion > Pandion haliaetus. The sequence continues at coordinate 31,148 of VYZV01045832.1, forward strand.
GTCAGCTGTTTATTAGCATTTGATCAGAAACATTCTTCTATCTGTAACAGAGTTCACACCAGAATAAAAGGAAAAGCCCTGGTGGAACCATCCAGAGAGAGCTTGGTAGTCACAGGCCGATAAAGAGATGCCACAGAATTTCATGTTACCAAAGTAATGAGTGAGCTCCAGTTCTGTCACTAACAACAGCCTGTGCCCTAACTCAGCAAAAAGCACTATCCAAAACAAGCCAGCTAGTAGCTGAAAACACAGGTAATGAAGTCTAGAGCAAAGCTCAAGAGAGCAGGAGACTGAGTGATGTCAGGGAAGAGTGCTCAACTGTGGAACAGTCTATTGGAAGAGGAAGGAAAAAAACAGAAAATAAAAAAAGATTCAAAATCCAACCATCCTCAGAGCACAAAAAAAAAATTACCTCTACCACGGATAAAAGAGATAATGTACTCTGCTAAATCCACACATACCGGTAAACAAACTTATCTCCTAGAAACTATGGGTTTTAAACTGAAATTTCTCTTCAGATTATATCTGTAGGAAATACCATTGTCATTCACATTGTATTTACCCTTCTGAGGTGTAAGTGGTTTGTTAACTCCACAAGTCTTGCTGATTGTTATCTGACAACCTAGAGGAACAATGGGTAAGAAAAACAAAGACATGCTTTGAGCAGCTCCAAGAATGGAAAAGTATAAAAACATAAGGAGTAATCGCCTTTTGTACATGCATTCAGGTTAGTGATATTTACAATAATTAGAGGGCAGATGTTCTAAAATTCACTGTACGTTTCAACAGACCACAATATCAAGGCTGGCTACAAGCATATAAATGGATCACAGTTGTGAAAATTAGGTTTTTCCAATAAATTAAATTAATTTTGCTCAGCAAACCTTTTTTTAATTATTATTTTAACTGAAATAGCAGCAGCTACAAAAGCTACAACTAATGGTTCATGGAATTTATAAGTTTAACAAATTTTATTTTTCAAGTTAATATTGCATTAAATGTATTTTTGATTGTGCATTATATTACTACCTCTAAATTATTCCAGAACAACAGAACAATAAATACAATCCATAAGATGGCCAAAACCATCCTTATACATTCTTGCCACTAAAGTCATTACCTATATTTGTTGAGATATTCTACTTCATTTTAAACACACAAAGTGCTAAAGGCAACTGCTGCCCGATATACAAAGTGCAAAGAAAAGTCTACGGTTATTTTCTGATCCACTGAGTCAAAGCCCAGGGTGCTCAGCCACCTTGGCCCCTTCCCCTTTTGTTTCCTTTTTGTTTCTTTTGTGTTTTGTTTGTTTGTTTGTTACTTTCTCCTTACAAAATGAATGTCAAGAAAAATGATGTCAGAAAAGACCACTTTTGAGAAATCATCTTAAAAGCTTTGAGATTTTTAAGACAAGCAAAAAGTAGAAGAGTATTTAATGTTTTGTGAAAGTGAGAGAAAATTGCTGAGAGATTGTCCAAATATTCTAGGGCTTACCTATGCTAATTATTTTGCTGAAAGAATCTTCAACATCACCTTGACCCCTATTTGAAGAAGACAACCTACAGATACAGGAAATTCAAACCTTTGTCCCTCATCTTCCTGCTCTGAGACTGTTTGCTTCTTTTCGCTTGAAACAAAGAAGGATTGGAAAGCAATTATTACTGGTGCCACAATAAGGCTTGAACAGAAGCTGTCTGTCCAGTTCCCTCTCTTAGTACATGATGAAACAACAGCAACAGACTCTTACTCACAAATGAGCTTAATACCATTCCTTATACTCTCAGTGTTAATACAATAGTATTAATGCTGTAGTAAGAGACCAGCAGCAGAGTATTTGCTGATACTTTTTGTACAGCTTCACGATTCTTGCAAAAGCAAGTTCTGCATTTGTTCTTTAACCTTCTCATGGAGAAGGGACCTAGTACAGTTTACCTTTTCCCCCTTTTCTTTTTCCCCCTCCAAATGACTCCCTTTTTACTTATTTTCATTTTTTTTAAAGAATGGACAAAAGATCTGTAATGACATTTTCTGTTTTGGAAAAAAAGCCCCTTGCATCACATAAAACATGTTGTTACCTCCTTGGGAGAATGTCGTACGAAGTCAAGCAAAAGTTCGTTTTATACCACCCATGCACTGAGAGCTGTATAACAAGAGACAAGTATTTCCTTAAGCAACACAGAAAGGGCTACATGTTCTAGGAGACAGAGTACATGAGCAACCAGGATCCTATTTTCGTGCTTGTACCTGACCTGCTTTCAACCTCTCTAGACTTTTTTTCCCTTCAGCAGTTGTGTTACCTAGGTTTTTGAACTTTTCAGCACAAGGACCATCTGTGAGTGTGTTTTGGACAGCACAGGTTTAACAGGGTTGTGATCTAAGTTCAGTTGTCAAAACACTGATGTAGTACAAAATAAGGAGCCACCACTATGTTTGATTGCTTAGATGATTGATAAATTAACACTACAGTCTGCTACTCCATCTGCATTCTTGCATATGGTCTTTCATATACGGTACAGTTAATGAATCTACAGCACACAATTTTCTAAACACACCCTGGGAGGGTTATACACCACTCCACATAGGCAGAGTGCTGAAGCATAGTCCTGACTGTGGTTCTTGTGTTTGTTATTGCTTGTAAAAGGTCACAGGTTGCACTCACTCTGTATTTCAAGGCAGGAAACAGTGGGATATTTCTACTAGCTTCAAGGTCCTCTTGTAACTTGGGTCTGAGGTCGAGTTTCGTAACAAAATTAGCCTAATGAAACTCAGTATCAGTAAGAAGTGAATACACTTCCACTCAAACATTGAGAACTTTGGTTTCATGTGAGTAGAACAAGAAAGTTTGAAGCGGGAGCTGCGAACAGGACAACCGAAGGAGTTTCTTGCGGCTTCCACCACAAGCTAGCCGGCAACCAGAGGTAGCAGCTTCAGCCCCTTGACATCACCTTTTTAAACCATAAAATTATTTCAGCTATAAAGTAGTGTCATGAACTGTAGAGGGAGGCAGTATATAACACATGCACACTTGTTAACAAGTGATAGCACTCATATCTTGTCAGAGAGCAGGAGAGATCCCAGATGAATAAAATAATAAAAAAAAAAAAAAAAGAAAAATAAAAAGCAACAACAGACTTCATGGGCACACAGAAACTTCCACGATATTCTATTTATGCCATTAATGACTGTTTCAAGATAAACGAACAAAAAGTCTTTACAAAAGAGGAAGCCTGCCTGACCGAAAGGGGGATGTCTGTTATGTTTTGGGTAATACTTGAATGTCTTATTTAGGTATTATTAAAAACTGTGCATACATCTTCAAACTTCAGAAGTTTTGGATGTACAAATGCTCAGACCTTAAATTGCAAGTCCCTTTTTATTCTTCTCTTCTACACGTATATGAAAAAGGTGAAGAGTAAAACATCAGAAACATTACACAATGTTCTATAAATTCATTCAGCAGGGTAAGTCACCTTTTTGAAGAAGCTCTAAAATGATTCATGTGCAAAGAAGAAAAGCTTTGTGCTGGCCCTCCTTTCTCCAACTGTTCCTGTGAAATGCAGATCTATAGCTGTGCTTCAGAAACACACTTTATATCTAAAACCTGGTATTGTGAAATAAATCACAAGTCTCTAACCCTTTCACATAAAGTACTATAAGTTGCACATTGAAGGGAATGGAATACAAAACTAAAATTATTTTAGCTATCCTCAAACTCCACTGTAGTAGTAGAGGATTTATCGCAGTGATGTTGCCTCCTTTAGCTGATCCAAAATCAAACATAGGTCTCAACTCATACCATTCCAACAGGCAAGGCTCTTGATGAATTACACAGGCAATCCAAGGTGCTATATCTACCACTGACTGCTGAGGCTGATTTCCCTTCTGAATGGGAGCAGCAACTGAAAGCCCCTACCACGCTTCTGCGCAGACATTTCTACCTTCATGTATGTTCCTCCACCTTGATGCAGACCCTGAAGTATGTCTGTCTCTCTTATTCCAGCTACTTAATTCAGTTGTACCATAACTGTTATTAAGTACTGTAGCCTTGTTGTTTCACTGTAAGAAAACAAATATTTTTGCTTTTAAAAAAGTAAAGAGCTTCATCTAACCTGAGATTCAGGTGGCTACCACACTTCCTAAGAAATTTACAGAGTTCAAATTCTCTCTCATTTTTATTTTACAACTTTTATTCAAATGACAATATCCCACATATTAATATATGTGCATTCAACAAACATACAGAAGAATGGGTATTTCTAAATGTATTCTCAGTATCCAAAGCTTGCACTTCTATCCTCAGATAAATAGAAAAAGTTGAACCTAAAGTCCAATAGCTTATTCCAGACTTAAAGACTGAATCACATCATGAAATTGTCTAACAAACTCATTAACCCTATTTTCAGTGTGAACACCAATTATAGCTTCTTTGTAGGGTGACAGCACCCTAACATGTACAACATGTTTACCAGCACATGGTTTTGCTGGATAGGCAGTTAAGCATGGAAGAAGAGTGGAACCAAGAAGAGCACAAATTAATACCACCTTGAAGGTGCGTGGGGGGGGAAACCTGGCACCTACTTCTCTAGAGACAAACAGTTCAAGAGACTACATACAGCAAGGATTCACCTGGATCCCTATAGCCCACTGTGTAGGACTAACGCATTTCAGAAAGTGGATCAACGGGAAGAACAGTTAGGGAAATACTTTTAACTTTGTAACCTCAAGAACAATCACTCTTTTCCTTCCCATACTCCCTCTGATTTCAGTTTTAAGGTCTCCCTTCACTTTTCCACTTGTCCCACTCCTCCTAGCCAACTCAGCTTTTTCATACCAACCACTCACTCTCTAGGACCATACTGCATAACACCACAAATTAGACACTCCTAAATAAAACCATGCGACAAAGTATCTTCATTTTTGGCCACCTGCCAATACTATACAGTTATTAAATCCAAAGTAGACCATATTTAAATAAAGATTTATTAGAAAAGTATTTGAAAAACATGGTTACTTAATTATGATGAGAATATTAAGCCCTTCAAAAATCAGGAGCCCTTGCTTCTTTATTACAGTCCTGGTATTTTACTGGAGGCACACTAAATATATTATGGATAAGTGAATTTATAAACAACAGAAGGGAGACAAATTGCTTCATTCCCAAGAACATGTATTTCCATAAACTTAGTTACTTGTATTAGAGGTCTATAGAACTTTCTAGAAAGCAATACCATTTCTTGACTAGCATGCTACAGTATCAGGTAAACATACCTTATACTTCCAGAACTATGCTGTTCTATAGGTCAGGAAGGATATGTCTGTAAGATAAGGTAGCTAAACAAACTAGCATTCTGATTCTTTCCTTCTCTTTTCCACTCCTCCACCATTTCTTCCCGCACCTGGAACTCATATATTGATTAAATCTGGAAAATAATAAATTAACTCAGCATGGCAAAACTTATGACTTCTAAAGTATAAAAATTATAAACTACTACAGAGATTACTTTTCCTGCCTGTTTTATGATAACACTGTAATAACTGCAATTTTCATTAAAAAAAAAAAAAACAACAACAACAAAAGAAACAAAACCAAACCACAACTCTGTCATGACAACATTAGATTGTGGAATTATTGAAGAGTCAAGTGAAAGAAGGTTGAATAAAGAGATAAAAATATTTTTACTAAGGTACATCTTGTAAAGCACAGGTCTCCCATTGAATCAGTTGGACTTCTGTTACCAAATCCAGTAAGAATACAATTGGGTTTTGCCTGGGGGAAAATACAAAATTACATTGCTTTTGAGGCTAATATACAAGTGATGCGACACACACACAAAAGAGGAATTTTAACATTTGACACAGGTGCAACTAATTCTACACCTGCTTATAGCATACAGGCAGAATACATGCATGTTTTGCTTGTTTGTACCTGTGCAAGATGGCCTGTGAGAACTGATACGCTTTTGTAAACAAAGCACTCCTGAAAATGTATTTCTGAAAGTATTCGCTAGAAATCATCAGACTGGCTCAACTACCTGTGTTAAAAGACTGAATTAGCATCTTTCCTATTCACTGACAATACAGCAATTGCGCCTTCCAGCCTGTCTCCCTGTCCCCACCTTCCTCCCCCGGCCTTTTTTTGGTTTGCTATTAACGGTATCTCACATCTCTCTCTCTCTCTGCTTTGGACACTTTAGATACGCAGTAAAAAAAAAAAGCAAAAGCAATTTATATTGCTGAGTCTTTGGCTCCTTGACAAACATTGTTGCTCCAAGTCTGTTCTGTCAATAGATCACCAGCAATCTGTCATTTGGGGACCTGAAATATTGTCATCACCACTGATCAAAAGCCAAGTAGCTCCTCGCTGGGTATTTTTAGAGGGGAGACCATGCTGAGATTCTCAGACAGAGCGATCCATCAGCGATGTCAGCCCGAGGACTCTGATGGGCAGAGCACTGTTGTAGAGGAAACCCCTGCTCCCCGTCACCAGCCAGTTCTGGTATAAGTAAATATATATATGGATTTCACACACAAACAGGGAAATCAGGTTCTTTGAAGTGACTTTGCCCAGCAGGCTTCTCAATTAAATCATACCAGCATGTTCAGGAGGCGAGAGATGCCAGATCTCAAAAATCCAAGATGTCCTAAAAGTAGGTCAAGTTTATGTGGCACTTAGCTGGCATTAAGTGTCATGTATAGCAAATACTAAACCTGCACTTGCTACAAAAAAAACCCCAAACTTCTTTTAGAAATCAAACTAAATTGCTTTACTTCATCTAACTGTGCAAAGTTTTAGCCATTCTAAGCTCAATTGGAGACATAAAACATGATCAAAGTCTAGAATTTTGGTTTTATCACTCAAAAACAGCTGTCTTCTCTGCTCAGTTTAAGTCTTTTTATACTAATACACATGAAATAGAAGAATTATTTATTACTCACTACCAAAAATTCACATCTCTTCAAACAGCCTGCGGAAAACAAAAGACAGCAAGACCTATACCTGCACTGTACCTCATAGACTTAGAGATAGAAAAGTAAGAATTACAAAGCTGATTAATCTTGGCTACTTTTAATTAAAAGGTATTTACAGAGATGAAACATTTAAGACAACTGATCAAAACTCAAGGCCAAAAAGACAAAGAAGAGATGTAAAGGTTAAGTTTTACACCATACCTTTGCATTTCATCCACATAAAGTAACTGCTGCACAGACCTATGCTACATAAGGTGACACAGAATGCAAGAAAATGTTTGTTGCTTTCCAAAATAAGGAGTATTATCCATCCTTTGAGTGCTCATTGTGACAAGTCAACATCGAGAATTAAGTGTGCAGGATCACAGAGGAAACACTCAGAGGCTAACAAACTTCCCTAATTTGACCAGAAATGCATGCTTTGGAATTTGTTTTTATTGAAAAAAACATGTCATGACACATATTAAAAAGACCCATTTACCTGAGAGTATGTTATGGGTTTGTGTGGCATGGTTTTCTTTGGTCATGGGGGAAGGGGCTGCGGAGGCGGCTCCTGTAAGAAGCTGCTAGAAGGTCTCCCGGCGCCAAAGAGTCAGACCCACCTCTGGCCCAGGCCGAGCCCATCAGTGACGGTGGCAGCGCCTCTGGGAGAACACATTGAAGAAAGGGAACCGGCAGGGAGTGGGGGTTGGGAATGTGAGAGGAACCCCTCTGCCGATCCCAAGGTCAGTGAAGAAGGAGGGGGAGGAGGGTCACCTGAGGAGGCTGATGGCCCTGCAGCCCGTGGTGACACGGCAGGCTGTCCCCCTGCAGCCCAGGGAGGGGAGCGGGGAAATGGAGGCTCCCCAAGATGGCCGTGACTCCATGGTAAAAACCGCGCTGGAGCAGTGT
>VYZV01045832.1:47328-78317 GCA_013401275.1 Pandion haliaetus
CGCCTCCCCCCCCCGCCACAACCACCGCCTCCACCTGCCGCGGGCCTCAGGGGCGCCGGGCCGCCTCCGCGGGAAAGGGCGCGGGCGAGCCTGGCCTTCGGTGCCGTCATCCCCTCGGGTCCTCTCACCTCCCCCGTTTCGCTACCGAACCGCCGCGGAGCTGGCTGGAGAAATCATGGCAGGCGCGTAGTTTCCCAGCCTGCCGGTTTTAAAGGTGCAGCTGCCGGCGGGCTGAGGCCGTGAGGGGCGGCGGGGAGGAGTGAGGGGTGAGGGGTGGCGGTGAGGGATGGCCGTGAAGGGTGAGGGGCGGCGGTGAGGGGTGGCCGTGAGGGGTGAGGGGTGGCCGTGAAGGGTGAGGGGCGAGGGGTGGCGGTGAGGGGTGGCCGCCGCGGCGGAGCGACTCGCTGCTGCCACCTCTCGCTTGGCCTTGTCGCAGCTTTCCCGAAGGCGGCCGAGAGCGGGACTTCACCTCACTCGGGGCTGGGGTGGTTACCCCTCCGCTTCGTCCCGGGAGAAGGCCAGGGGCCACGTCTTCCCTTCATCGCTTTATTCGTGCTCCGTCCGGCGCCGGAAAGATGTATTTTCTACCTGAGGTCTCTTTTTTTTTTTTTTAATTGTTTTATTTCCCTATATAACTTCTCTTCGTTTTACCTTTGCTGTTTACCTGGAGAAGGATTAAATGCAGAATTTTCTCTGCGCTGCCTTGGGGCCAGGTCGTTTATCAGCTATCTCTAGCCTCAAGATAAGCACACTTCTCGTCATCTGCTCAGAGATGCACCATAGGAAGAAAAGAGAAAATTAGTGTTCAGAGGAGCCTACTTAAGCGATTCAAGAAGCCGTAACAGTAAATAGTTAAGCAAATCTGTAGTAGTTAAGAGTTTGTCCATCTGAATCTTTTCGTCATCTAATGGAAGAAGAAAAAGTTGATTCACCTGTCTTTGTCCAAACTTGTAACAGCAGTATCAGGCCTGCCCTGGCTGTCCGAGGCTGGAAAAATCAGCAGCTGGAGGGCATCAAAACTGCCTGCATAGTAGCCTAGCCCACTGTTTGATAACTTGGCTTGATGATCTTAGAGGTCTTTTCTAAACTTAATGATTCTATTCTGTTCTGTTCTATACAGATTTTTTGGAGACTATTTTGTTCTTACTCTGTTGCCCTATTCAAAGTACACTGACATGACACTTAGGGACATGGTTTATTGGTGGACTTGGCAGTGTTAGGTTTATGGTTGGAGTCGATGATCTTAAAGGTCTTTTCCAACCTAAATGATTCTATGATTCTGTGATTAGGGCCCTTTCCAGGGAAGCAGACTGGTCTTCAGTCTGAAACTCCTCATGAGACACATAACCCAGCTCCCCCATTTCTTGACCAATGTTCTAACTTCCAAAGTATTGCAGAGTAAGGAGACACCCACCAGCAGCTACCCTTTCACAGGGCGAGAGAGAGAGAAAAGAAAAAAGCAGCTTATCATCTGCATCTGGAGGAAGAACGTCCTGTCTGTTAAGTGCAAGACATTGGGTTTGTGATTCCCAGCCTGAAACAGGCATCTAATTCTGGACTGAAAGTAGTGTATTTCCCAGTAGATACCTAGAGTCACTATCTTACTGTTAAACCTCAAGATGTACTTGATAATAAAATTACTGAGTGTCATACCATCCTAGATCTGCCATAGTATCGTATGATCCACCTTCTGCAGCCCAACCTCTTCTCTTCTTCAGCTGGAAGGCCTTTCTGTCAATAAACGGAGAGGGGACAGAAGGGCTAGAAACAGGCTGTGTCCTCCTTTCCTTCCCGCTGAAATGCAGCCATGTAGTAGGGGCACGTCATGGCCCTGCACGTTGTACGCATCTAGCCTAATTGTAGGCTGAGCAGAGTGTGCTAGTGAAGGATGCACCTAAGGCACCTGATTCTCCCCACACTGTAGAGTTACTCGGGTACCTATACCAACGTATAAGTATAGGTTACCTGGGTACCTATACCGATGTATAAGTACTAGTCTGGAAGCTGTCGGCCTGGAAGTCAAATACAGTAGTGAGAAAGGTGTATAGCAACGAGGACCCTCTGTAGGGGAAGTGAGGGCTGGAGGCAAAAGGGTTTTGGAAGAATCTGGGAGGTGTCTGAAGACATCTGCTTTTCTCTCACAAGATTTCCTCCTTTGCCAGCACTATCTTGCATGACAGGGCATTCATCTCAAGACATCGCAGGATTCACAGAGCCACTCCTTCTCCTACTGCTTATCTCCCTTGATTTTCCCTGCATCGCCTTTTCAACGTTCCCTGACACCAGGGGAGGTCAGAGAAGGGGCCAGGACTGAGCCCTGGTTGTGGATATGGAGAAGGAGTGGCACAAGGGAACTAATCCAGCTCTCCAGAAATGGCTTTTTGCTCCTATTGCTGCTGTCTTGGAGGAAGGGTAAGGGAGAGCAGTGAGGGGTAAGAAGGTAAAAAGGAGTGGGACCAGCTTCTGGAAGGGGTTGCCCTTCCAGGGACTGTCTGCCTACTTCTTTCTCAGTGACTAACCCTCTTGTTCTGGCAAGCCAAAAGCATAGACATGTGGAGGCTGTTCACTTTTTTTGGGCAGTCCCAGCCTTCTCAGATATAGGCAATCTGTTATCCTAGGCTTACCTGGTCCATGCCTGGGGGTGGTGTGTCTGCCCTAACCCTCGGTTAACTTCTTTGAAGGTTTGTTTGGTTTTTTTTTTCCATGGAAAAGATGGAAAAAGAAAAGGAAATTATTATAAGATCAAGGGAAATACTTTCAAGCACGGGAGCTGTAAAAACATCTTTGCCATTTATATTTGGCTGTAAGATTTGCAAAGTTTCTTGAGGACTTAAGTTTCTATTTGGTCAAAATAATGACAAGTAAAAATTTTAGAAAATAAAAAATGTAGTAACATGAATAGATTTAAATCCAGTAATGGAATTTTCAGATAATTGGTCTTCTAAATGACTATATCGTAAAGAGCAATAACAACAACAACAAATTGTTTAAGCTTAGGCTCAAGAGTTGCATGTTACTATAGTTAGTTGCCAGTGATTCTTTTTTGTCCTGTTAACTAGAAATATAGCTTTTTCTATCTGGAAAGTTTCATGTTCAGGTAAAGGATGAAGCTAGCAGTGGAGGAACACAGAGAAAAGTCCATTGGTTGGCGGTTAGACAAGGCATCTAAAATATGGGATACCCAGACAGAAGCGCTAATTGTGTCTGTACGTTCTGTCTCAGCATAAACCATATTTAATCTTGGTTTAATCTGTCTTGGAACAGAGCTTGGGGGGTTGTTTTCTGAATTTTTGGACAAACAGGGAAGCATTTCTTGGCTGGTTTGGCTTGTTTACTTTTAGATCATGTTTAAAATTAAATGTATATTTCATATGAAGATTACTGAGATCCTCTGTCATGGTCAGGGTCCAGCACCCTCCTTTGTCACGCTGAAGTCAATGGGAACTGTCCATACTAAGAATGTAACGGAAGTACAGCTAGGTCTATGAAACAGATTAATGTTTCAGGCAATCTTTAGCAAGTCTGGAATAAAATCAGGAAAACGTGTTTTATTTCCCTTTTTAATAAACTGAAAAAATCATCTTAGCATAATTAGTTTTTCAAGTTTAGAGCAATACTTTAAAGAAGTTATTGAAATGATTGTCTTATCACTCTCTAAGAGTTACTTAAAGATGAAATTACTAAAAGAAGTTGACAACATCCATTGAAATATATTTCAGATAAGAAAGAGCATGTTTCTTGAGACACACACTATGGTGTCTTAATGAAACCAAAGTGGGAATGAATTTAAATAACTGATTCAAATTTCTTCTCTCTTATTTGACTATGATATTATGTTTAATAAGTCAAGTCAACATTGAATTATACTAATATGATTTGTATTTTCAATTTTTCCTAAATTGTTACACAATATTACATGCAACATTGCTTACCTAACAGCAAAGTACATGTAAATCCTGGGATGAGGATGGCTTTCTATGCAACAAAAATAAAATGGCAAGAGAAGGTTTGCAGGGTTCTATTTGCATAAGCTCGTGTCCTGAGCTCATGGAAATAACTGCTTTAGCAGTAGTCTCCTGAAGAAATATATGGTATTTTCTATTCTGAGGCACAGCTGGTTTTGACTCAGTCTGGTTATGAGTAAATTACTGTTGAAGTGCTAAGCTTGACTGGCAATAGGAGGATACAACTGAATTTTCAGTACCTGCAGATTTTGTAAATGAATCTCTATTTGCACTGGGAGAGTTGGATTGTAGGTACTGAAGACAACTCTCAGTTCCCTAGGACCTGAGTGGGATTTTCTTCTTTTCAGCTTCATCCGGAGTTAATCAGATAGGCAGTTATGAACAAAAACTGTCTGAAACAGCTGGGCTAAAATCTATTTTGGACCTTCTTAACTTTAAAAACGTCATTTTAAGAATTATTATTTAGGTAATAGCTGCTATTAGTTTCCTAAGCAATTTGGCATTTTCCGCATTTTGGATTTTCATGTAAAATTATATAAAAAGGTAAAAATTCAGTTGAATTCAATTGTCTGTCTCAGTCACAAACAATCAGCACTCTTATTCAAGGTATAGTAAGGGGACTGCATTACTTAATAGTAAAAAAACTTTATCTAAGTGTTCCTGATTAATGATCCTGTTGGAATTTTACTCAACTCCAAGGAAAAACATAATGAAAATACTAAAGGGGTGAGAGAGAATGTGCCTGATTATTCCTATCAGTTAAACACATTTGAATTAAAGAGGGTTTGGGGTTTTTATGTGGGATTTGGGGTTTTTTTTAACTTCTTGGTATATTGTCTTTTGGAAGATGGAAGGCCAGAAATTGAAACAAAATTTAGTGTTTCAACTGTTGTGAAAACCTAAACCACTGAAGCTCTGTGGGTATACAACAGTTAGCAAGGACTCCTTGCAAGGATTTTCCTGCTCTTCAAAGCTTTTTCTTAGTCTTCTTATGTTGCATGTACATTAATGTTTTAGTGTACAGGAGGACACTTCGTAATATTCTTTGCATCCATACCTGGAGTTTCTGGAGTATGCTCCTGGTGCATTCAAAGGGGTTCCCCCACTGGTGGCACCAAGGCTGAAGTCACGGGCGCTGTCTAGAGAGCACTATTTGCAACATAGACCCGAGGTCCTCCAACATGCCCTGTACGTACTGAGGCCCAGAACTACTGTGAATTTTAGTGCTGATGTAGATGTAATGCGAACAGAGTCCCGTAACCTCAATAGATCTCAGCAAACTGAACCCCAGTTTTCCCCTTTGCGCTGTACTGGTGAGTAATGTAGATATTCCCTGTGGGAACAAGGGCATTTCAGCCAGGTGGGCCAAGAAACTACTTCATTTCCTTTCTTTTCTCAGCTGAACTCTTCTGTACTTCATAGCTGTGAAGCAGATGCCTGATAGTCTCACGCTTTGACCTGGTAATTCCCTCTGTCAGGCCCCAAAATTAATTTGTCTCAAAAAATGTTGGACTGTGTCAGATCATCTGGTTCATGCGTGTTAACCAGTCTTACCACTTTTTCCTACAGGCTATCCTGCATAATTGGTTATCTCTAGTCCTATACATGATTTGCACTAGAGAGGGATGCGTTCATCATCATCCCATGGAGTTTTCAGTAGTAATCTTACTTCTGTGAACTAACTTGTTTGGATAGAATAATTTTTTCTGCAGTTTAAAAGGCAATTCACCTAAGAGTAGAACGGATGAGTGTGCAACGGATAGGTACAATGCTGAACTTTACTTATGAAAGTTTTCCACATCATGGTTTTCTACCTGGGAAATTAGATTTTCACAATGGTGGTGTAAAAATGGAAATAATGAAAAAATGAGTGAAATAACCTTTAAACAGTTACAAATTGTCCAGCTTGGTACCTTTGCCGAAGGCTGTCACTATCCTTCTATGTCCTTTGTGATAGTTTTCAGCATAGCTTTTAAATGCGTCAAGAAAATATGTGGAGCACATGGGGCAGGATGTGTTTTCCCTCACTTCCCGTTCTGCTCCTGCTCTTTTGGTTTCAGGCAGGGTAACAGCTGTTGAAGGAAAACTCAAGTTTCTTACCCTATGCTTTTTCAGCAGAAAAAGTAACTGCTTATTTTCATCTAATCCTGTTACTGAAATCTCTTTATTACTGCACACCTGACCTCCCTTGTCTTATTTTTAACTTAGTGGAAAACAGAAAGATATGTTTTATCAGTACCACCTGCTTAAATTAAAAAGGAAAAGATAACTGAGTTTAGTATTCTCTTACCTTTCATGCAAGTAGAAAAAAAAAAATGGAAGTAATAAGCTGTAAAGTAGTACAAAGTACTAAGAGGGAAATAAGATGATGTTTCTAAATCCTAATGTAAAGATTTCCTTTTTTTTATCAAGAACTTCTTAAAAATATATTTATATTGAATTTATCTAGCCAGTGATTTTGGCTGGATTTTGGAATTCCCGCATCTTCTACTGTGGCCATACACCATGAGAATAAGTGCAGGCGTTCAAAAGTAGCATAGTTAGTCCCAGCATCAGTCCTTTTGGAGAGGTGTTAAAAGTATGCTGTGACAGCCCTGATAAACTCAACAGCAAGAATACTTTTAAAGTGGTAAAATCTTTTAACTGAGTTACAAAAAATTTTTGACATTTCTCATGTCAACTGTGTTCCTAAAAAAAAGCTACGAGTGTCACATACAGAGTTCAGATAGCAAGTCTTTTCCTTTTTTACTCTAGGATATCAATTTAGAAAATCGTATTAGATTCAGTGACCTTTGGTTAAGTTTATGTTATTTTGTGATGCCTGGGAGATTTTTCAACTGTTACAAAGCATCAGAGAATAGTACTGTGCTTTTGGAGATTTGAACATACTCTGTAGAAGAATACTGGTGAGCAACTATCCATCTTTGGATTCTGGTTTCCTGTTGTTTATTCCAATGAGTGACTGACAAGGCCAAGCTGCCAATTTAACCTAATCCTGCATTAAGGAATTGTGTGATACAGTGTAGATTCTGATCTTCATACCCTTAATAAGAATTTTAAGTTTAGAATGGACTTTCACTTTGTAGAGCTGGCTCTCTGTTTCTTGTAAAAAAATCTATTAAGCCACAAGACCAAAACGTGAGGGGTCTCATCTTGCTGCCATATCATTTTAGTAGTCCATAGTGGCAAAAAAAAGCACTTTTTAAAAGCTACAGTTTTTGTTTTCGTAGCCGGAGCTCGAAGATGAATGCTTCTTTATAGAATGCAGTGTGTGTTTATAAGTACTAAAATGGCAAGCATTAATTCGAACAATATGTACATTTTATCCTTCACTTAGGTTCCATGTGTAGAAGTAATAGTCAGTGTATTACAGTGAAGAAAAATACTTTGATATGTAAAGGATATTTCATCGGCGGTTGTTTAGTGACTTGTTCTTCAGGTATAATACTGCATTAGCACATTATAAGAAACGTGATCTGGAACTTTAGTATATCTAATAACAATCTCAAGATTGTTACAGTGGTAGGGATAGCAGACCATTAGTAAGTTCCATTTAATATATATATGAGGCAGTCGTTAGAACAGGTGATTGAGGGTCAGGATGCTCTGTTACAAGGCTTTACTGAGTCAGGACATGTCCGTAACTTCCCCACAACTGGTTTCTGCTTTTTCACTTATAAAATGGGGATATCACACACAGTAATGGACTAGACTGAGGTCTTTGTATGAGGGACAACATATAAGCAAGATACAAAAATCCTTGAATATAGCCAGTATAGTCCAGACTGGGCAAGTACAAACAGCCACCACAATGCGAACTGCAGCGAAAGGCAGACTGCACTGACTATGGCTGTTATGCTGGTAGGCTTCTCTTCTTCCACTGGTTTGTCAGGTGGTCTCAGCTTTCCCTCTTGTGAGAAATTGGCAAAGAAACATGATGTTACTGGAAGAGGTGACGTTGCCAACCACGTACTGCAAATTGCTGTATTTTGTTGTGGAGAATGGCCAGAATGACATACTCCTGACTATTACGGTCACAGTCCCGACTACTCTTTCAGACCAAAGCAGATGGTGGAGCTTCATTAGCCTTCTAGAACAATGGTGAATACTCTTTCACAGGTATCACAGGTGCCTCCTTTGCTCTTCATTTCCTGTCTCTGTAGATCCATCATCACCTGATTTCTTTTCACTGTTGTTGTCTACCACAGCCAGCTCTGTTCATCCTTCAAACTTCTTTCCTTTGTGCTACTGAGCTCTGTACAGACCTGTTGCTACTTTCAGGTCAAATTGAATTTCCAGTACCCTATTGACTCTAACCTATACTTCTTTATCTTAAGAGGCTATAGGGACTGTCATGCTTTTTCTTAGGGTCCCTGTTTTCCTTTTCTGTCCATCATCACATTCCTATTTTTCTTAAGCAGATGTAGGAAACGATGACTACTTAGTTAGCAATACATTTAGACTTAGCTCTCTGCTCCCCCTGAAGCATTTAGTCCATTGTCTGTACCTAATCTTCAGTAGCTTAATGGCAAGATGGTGTATAATTAAAAGGTGAGAATACAAGAAGATTATACATCTGACAATTCAAAACTGCTGCCTCTTCCCCCTCGTCCCCATCATTCTTCAACAGAAGTTACAATATAGCTATTACTTGAGGAATTTGGGTTGCCGAATCCAGTGGCGTTAAAAGCCCAAGAGACTTCTCCTACCCCGTCTGTTTTCTGGTGTTCCTGTGAGTAGGATCATTTGTTAGCAAGGTGTAGTATGCATTCCCAATAGACGCATGGGCACAGTACACACACAGCAGGCCACACAGATGGACAAAGCGTGCACCCACGCAGCACCACAGCACCAACAGCACTCACACAGAAATGAATAACCCAGTGCAGTCTCATTCCCCCCTCTCCAGATGATCAGTTTACTTGTGGACATTCATACACCTTCACTCTTCATTCACAGTCACTCCTAAAATCATGGGTCCCTAGAACCCATGACAGGTCTGCCCAGGATCCATGTCCAGACCCATGGCCCCATTTAACCCATCTCCAGGTCTGACCTTCTATCTTTCCAGATTCTGATCTCTTCCAACTTGCCAGCTATTCCAGCTTGAAGTGTGCTAATGAGTCATCTCCACATACCTCCACACAGAGAGCAAGGTCACACAGACAAGGGTGAGGAACAGGTCTCAAGAAGATAGGACAGACTGCAGTGATCAGGTGTGGAACTCAGCTGGACAAGGGTATTGACCCTTTCCCTGCCTTTGGTTCTTTCCCCTAAGCATCCTGTAATAAGTTTTACCCATTCCCATAAGCCCCTTAAAGACTCTGAGAATAAGTTTGTTTTTTCCTGTGAGCCCCATGATACTCTTGTTCCCCCTCTGGCCCCCTTCTTATCAGTTACAAAAAGCTGGTGGAACCTCTGCAAGGCCTTCAATGATTCATTCAGTTGTGTTCTCTCAATCTGTGACCTGAGAGATCTGGTCTTCGATACTGTCTCTGTTTTCTCTTGTTCCTTAGGGTCTGTGTATGTAGGTGGGGTTTATTACTTCTTCTCTCTGTTCTTTTTGTTTTTCAACAATATTCTCAAGAAATGTCCTTACATTGCAGGTTTCTACATACCGTTTACATTTCACACAGCTTTTACCTTCCACATATCCTTATAGTACTTATTAATATTCCACCATGTTTGAGCAACTAGAGCTCATCTGCTTAAGAAAACTGATCTACAACCAAAAAATAATCCAATCCTCTTTGTCAGAATCATTCATTAACAAGATTCTGAGGATAACATCACCCAGTGTCTCCTAAGCAATAAAATATGCTTTTTGCAGACTCTGAAGAGAGCAACAGCTACAGAAAATTACTTTGATTTTTACACAATATATTATTGGTAGAAGAAATACACTGATATTAAAAGAAAAACACCTCTGGTAACAACAAATAACTAGCCACTTGGATTATATCATAATTTAACATGAAGACTGAAGAACAACTCCAGTCCTGTGGGCTTTTAAAATACCCAGTAATCTTCAGATCTTTTACTGCTGCCTTGACAGCTTTCTACAACAGCAACTGAAAGAGTCTGCGTATGCTGCACAGAATTCCTAGTATTCAGCAAAAAAATGGAAAGCCACAATATTTTAGCTGCAACACTCTACATTTCCCAGAGGATCTTGTTGAGCTGTTTCTTGGCAATTTCACTGCTGTAGTGCCTTATGTGAGAAGAAGTTGCACATGAGACTTCATTTCACATGATGTTCCTCAGCTGCAAACCTGAAATTATTGAAAAGCTCAGTTTTCAATAATTATTTTCTCCTACAGAAAGAGGATACTTGATGAACACAAACTGTTACATTGTCGTGGTTTAACCCCAGCCAGCATCTAAGCTCCACGCAGCCTCTCACTTGCCTCCCTCACAGTGGGATGGGGGAGAGAGTCAGAAGGGTAAAAGTGAGAAAACTCGTGGGCTGAGATAAAGACAGTTCAACAGGGAAGGCAAAAGCCAGGCATGCAAGCGAGGCAAACCCAGGAATCCATTCCCCCCTCCCCACGGGCAGGCAGGTGTGCAGCCATCTCCAGGAGAGCCGGGCTCCGGCACGCCGAGCAACGGTGACTTGGGAAGACAATCGCCATCGCTCCCAACGTCCCCCCTTCCTTCCCCTTCCCCCAGCTTTACGTGCTGAGCGTGACGTCCTGTGGTCTGGAATATCCCTTGGGTCGGTTGGGGTCAGTTGTCCAGGCCGTGTCCCCTCCCGAGTCCTTGTGCCCCCCCAGGCTCCTCGCTGGTGGGGTGGGCTGAGATGCAGAACAGCCCTTGGCTCTGTGCAAGCACTGCCCAGCAGTCACGGAAACATCCCTGGGTTGTCTGTACTGTTTTCAGCACAAATCCAAAACACAGCACCATACAACCTACCATGAAGAAAATTAACTCTATCCCAGCCAAAGCTAGCAGGTATGTGAAGGAAAAAAAACAAAGCGACTGAAAAATTTTGTCTAAATTTTGATTGATTAAAAAATTGTTACCTGCTGTAGAAAGCCTATCAAGATATTCCATAGATTCCAACACCTTCCCAGAGGCAGCTTACCCTTCCCTGTTCTGTCTCCGTGTGACACAAGACAGATCTGTTCCCTCACCTTGAGGCAATCAGAATTTTGAATGAACTACAGGTTTGAGGGGCTTCTTTGATCTAGAGCTCAAAGCAAAGAGTGGGGAGGTGGGATTTAAAGCCATTTTGTCCTTTCCAAGAATTACATCAGAAAAGCAGAAACTTTCCTAGATAAGGAAGATGCACGGATAAATAAAAATGGTTTCTGAATGAAATGGCATAGACTTTAACAGCCTACAAACTTTTTAAAACTCCTGTGGAAAGGACCAGTATTGCATCATACATAGAACACAAAAAAGAACGTATCTTCCTAGGAATTGGTGATGATGTTGTTCATCACAAATTCCTGAGAGGTATAGATTAAGGTAACTTCCCTGTAAAGTCCATCCCCACATGCCAAGGCAGCCAGCCAATCTAGAGGTCAAGATATCCACCAGGTCTACTGCAGCTCCACATTGAAAAACCCAGGGAAGGAATGGTTGCTTCTGGAGACAGTATTTTAAAGGGTGTGTATCTCTTGCTCAGGCTCAAAATCCTAATAAAGAAGCATTATTGTGCAGATAACTATTGTTTTCTGGCATTATTTTTCCATAGAGCAGATCTCATCCTTTTCCAAAGTGTATCTAAAGCCATTAAATACCCTGAATTAGATCTTACCTTGGTTAAAATACAGTATACATAGTTGATACTAAGTTTTCTTCCCCTTTCCTGCTATATGGAGAACAGGACTAGATAACAGGTACACAATGTGGACACATGGATGACTTAGAAGTGTGCTGTCTTTCAAAAATGATCCTCTGAGAGTAACCTGTTTATACTCACATCGTTTATCTCTTCCCATAGGACTGATTTCTAACAGGTTGCTTTTCACCTTTTACTTGCATAACTGCACACTGCATTTCTCACCGCTGAATTTCTTGTTTTGTTGGATCATTTCTGCAATTTGTCAAAGTCATTTTGAATTCTAATGTTATGTTTCAACATACATGCAGCCTCACCTGGTTTTCCATCATCTCTGCATTTAATAAGCTTGCTTTTTACTTTAGTATCAAATTCATTAATGACAAGATTTAAGTAAAATCAGATTCTGAGCAGACCTCTTCTACTGTGGGCGGTAATTCATTGATAGCTACTGTTCTGATCACAGTTTTCCAACAAGATTTGCACCCACACTGTAGCAGATTTTATCCAGATCGTCCTAAAATAAATTTTGTCTAGATCACAGTATCATGCAGGACATCATTGGAAGTTTTATTATTGTCATGATATGAAACATGTTTCTATGTATTCTGTGTTTCCATTCTATCCACAAGTCTCATTACCCCACTGCAGAATAAAATTATATTGATTTGACACATTTAATTTTTTACAAATCCCCATTAGCTGCTATTAATCCTTTAATCTTTCAGTCTCTTCTCTACTTGCAAATGGTTTAGTTACTTGTATCAAGGTTACTCGGGGTCCACAATGAAGGTGAAAAATCTGTAAAATCCCCATGAAATCCTCCAGCTTGCTTCCTTTTACCATTCTTAGGGTTAGCCTGCATTTAGGCTGCCTCTTGGCCTCTTGTTGTTTTCATGGGGTTTATGCCTTGGTCTTTTGTTTCCACATGCTTGCCTACATTATTTTGTATTCATCTTTAGCAATCTGATTCAGTCTTCACTTCCTGAATTCTTCTTTTGGTCGAAGTAACTGAAGAATTCATTAGTTAAATCGATCGCTTCATATCCTTCCCCTTCACTGCACTATTAAGATTGTGTGAAAATATGACTCTGGCTTAAAAGTCATATGTAACGTGACATTCTTTCAGAACAGGTGATGCCTACACAGAAGTAGATGAAATGGATTCAAACTTAACAGAGGGAGATACATGGCTAATAAAATACAAAAATAGTTAGCTTTTACTAAATCAGCTGTACATCTTGTTTACATAGCATGCGGTCATTGGAATTGTTGGAGTTTATCAATTAAATATTTTAAGATTAATGCAATAACCTTGTTTAGGAGACCATTAATGCCTTTTTTGTCTCTGACTTGTTTTTATAAAGTCTGTTTTATAACCCAACAACTAGTTCATTAATGCTGTTTTGCAAACAGTGCTGATACTAGTCAATTATACTAGCTCGCATTTGACAAGACCTAGGAACACCTTACAGATTACCGAGTGACTACATGAGCAGGAATTTACAGATACAAACAATGCTGGCATTTCCATTTATAAGTGTTTCTGACTGGTTTTGTTTTGATTACTTACACACACATGCACATAAGCAAGACTCATCAGTTCATTGTAGCTTGAAACTTGACTCAGTCTGGCAACTGATGCATCTACAGCAGATCAGCTATTCCTTCGTTAAAAGCTGTCACTACGGCCTGTAAGAATTATTATAATTAACATTGCAGAATTCAGTATTGCTGGACAAGGGTGGGTCCCCTTATGCTGAAAGCATTAAATAACCTCAGTGTGTACATAATAAATGATATCTGGCAAGGTGCAGCATCTTGATCCTTTGTAATTATTAATTTTTTCTATTAATTTTGGAGGAAAGATGACCATTTGCTCTACAAAAAAAAATTAACTAACAAATAATACGGAAGGAAAATAAAAGATTTTAAGTTTGCACTGTCGTACATGCAAGCAGTGAGCAACTAGGAATGTCTGTATTACATGCCTCAGGCTGTGAAATATCGCCACATTTTATCTGAAAAGAAAGGCTTCGAGGGTCCATCTGACCTCCCATTCTTCTTCTGTGATTTGGCCAGAAGAGAGAATTCATCAACACTCCTTGTCCTGAGATCCACAGTGAAACTCCCGTAGCATACAGCACCTGCTTGTAGCCAACAATTTTTTTTACCGTATCTAGAGTCTCAAGACCTTTTGTAGCCTTGTTTTCCTATTGGATTCACCTCTGATGTGCCTGATTCAGAGGTGGAGTTGCTCTTGTGCAGAGAAATTCCTTACCATTTCGGGAGAACGTGCCATTGCACAAAGCAGCTCTCTATCAAATTCCAGCCCCTGATTCATGAGGCTTTCCCCATGCCGAGAAGAACATAAGGAACCTTTATATTAGTGACAGTTGAATATGTATTTCAAATTCACAGAGCTTAGCTTTACAGAGCATAATGCTCCCACAGGCATTGGCTGAGAGTAAAATGGGCTAGGTTTAATTCCTAGTGTTAGTTTCTTACTCATACCCTCCAAGAATATGCAGGGGAAACTAGTGAGTAGCTAGTCAGCGCTCTGCAAGCATAGCAGGGGCAGTGCTCCCGGTTGTTGTTTGTAGTGGCTTTGTTGTCTGCTACTCTTCTTTCTGCTCTGTCAGAAGGTATCGCTATCGCAAGGCAGGAAAAGGGTTAGCCAAGGAAGGGTGGAAATTGTCCATCAGCTTCGCCGGTGTGTGTGCGTTTTAGGAACCTCTTCCGTCCTATTGGTGATGAAGGTCTCTTAAAACCATGGGGGCCAAAATGGTTTCTTCCTGCCGCATGCCCATGCCCACGCAAGCACGCACATGTGTACGGCTACATCTAACATGCCAGGAAGGAAGATGTAGGGAAGCATGTTCACCGTTCTGGGGGATAGAATTCTCCTTTTATTTCAATGGCAAGATAGGGACCTGGAAATCCTTCACCCCATACCTGTGTATGAAAGGGGAAGGACGGAGGTGGTTCTTAAAATGCACCTCAGTTAGGCAGGTTAAAAGTGTCTGAACCCCGCCTCAAAGGTCCCGGAAAGTATATCTCCTCCTCCGTTTCTGGAACCAGGGCTGCGCAGTCTCCTCTATTGGCAGACAGGAACATTAGCCAGGAAGAAGAGCAGGAAGCAAGGAGCAGGGCTCAAAGCGGGGGACAGAGCACCCCAAAACAACTGGGAAATGCCCCCCACGTCACAGAGACCTGGACCACCCGTGTCACGTTGGTGCTCTGTCTCTAACGAAGAAGGTAAATGAGCTAGGAGAAGTCAGCAGAGGGGCTGGGATGGAAGTATGGGCCATACGTGCTCTGGACGTAGTCAGATGGTGGGGAGCATGCAGCCTGCACAAGAGCTGCTGTCACCTCTGCTGTAGGGCTTGTTTCCCCTCTTGCCCACCTGATGTTCAATGCAGTGCAGGACTTGCTTCTGATTGCATTAGAACAGATATTTTTGTTGTGTAAGATACAGTCAGGTATCATTCTGGACACCATTTGGCAGCTCCTAGGAAACAAATAAGGGGTTTAAATCTAGACACCAAATGAAGCTAGTGCTATTTTCAGAAGGAAAAATGCTGACAGGTTTTTCATTTTATGTTTGAAAACCACCTTATCAGAATGCGCCAGTGGTTAATTTTCCTAACATTTTATGTGTGTAACACAAAGGGACAATAAAAAATTGGGAAAGGTAAAAACAATCATAGATTGTTAGATAGACCATATGGTGAGGGCAGACCTTGAAGAACAATAAAGTCATCATCTTCTGGCCTTTAATGTTCATTTGTTTTCCTGTTTGTTTGTAATGTGCCCTGTGGCAGCATTGTAAATCTTCTTCCTGCGTAATAACTCTTACTACTTCTTTTCTTGCAATTACAAAAGGTGGTTTATGTTTATCAGCCATACCAGATAACACAGATCCTATCTAATGTATATCTGGAGCAGTAAAAAGATTGAGTGTATCAGTGCCTCATATAGTGTGATACATAGAAACAAACATTAATAAAGGCTTTTGACAATCTCCATCTGCTTGATCTTCACACTTCTCCCTCTGCTTTTTTAAGAGACAAAGTCTTGAAATATTTCAGTATTTCCTCTAACTTGTCTAGTCTGCCAATTTTTGTGTAGATCAGAAGATCTCAATTTATGAGTGAGTTAGTCCTATGACCAGAGCAGAGAACAGTGTTTTTGTTGGGGTCATGGGTGTTACTTTTGTGTCTCTGGAAAACATACAGAAAATATCTTGGGGCGCTTCTGAATCTGAGGATGAGTTGCTGCAAAGAGTTGACTGTAGGGTCATGGAAAGCCGTGGAAGGTGTGATTACATATACTGAGATGTAGGAGGAAAAAAGATTGAGAAGCTCTTGAATAGAATATCCAGTTAAAAGGCTCCACTTGAGCTGAAAATAGAATTACCATTTCACTGTTACAAGCATAAAGTATCAGTGCATTTTTTCACGACGCGGATTGTTGATTGTCTATCATCTCAGCAGCTAAAGCACAGGAACTGCAGAACTTGATCACGAGAATTCTCTCTTCACAAGTGTAACCTTCTCTAACATAAATTAGATCAAGAAAATTTAAAAGTAAGTATCTACATTGATCTTTATGTCTCTATATTTACACCCCTGACTTAGCAACTACATTTCATAATTATGCTGTCCCCCAGTTCAAAGCTAAATTCAGAATTTACCAGGTTTAAAAAACCCCAGAAAATAGGAAGTATGAATACATAGGCTGAAAATGATCAGGTTTTCCTCAGTTCTTTTCTTGCTTGTCTTCCACACATTACTTGCTGCTTTCCTGTAAGCACGAGCATTAGGCTACAGTTTCATGCTCTCACCGAGTTTAATGTACAGGAAATAGATTTAAGATTCATACAGGGGGAAAAATATTAAAACTATATATTTTGATATGTGAGGAAATGGCTTTGCAATTAAACATATCTCAAGAATTTTCATGTAAAACAGTGAAATCCTTGAAATAATTCAACCTTTGCCTTGTATTAGTTCTCTTTTATATAAGTAATTATTTTCTTCCATTTGCTAAAAATAGTGTTAATCTTATTTTTGAAAAGATGAAAAACTGATGAAAAAACAATAATGGGAACTTGTTCACATCATGGTATGAGTAACAATTTAGTGGTATTATGAACTGCCTTAGCCTAGGTCAAGCTTTTATTCTTCAAGAAGATGCAATCTCACATCCCACAGAGATGAAAAACCACTTAAATTATTGTACTCCACTGTGCTTTTCTAGGTGATGCCATACATGTCACAAATAAAGTTTTCTTACCAATTTATTTTTCTTATAGATCCTAAGTCTGACATATGTTAGCAAGGGGGAATGTATTTTAGGAAGAAATAACAGAAAGTAACTCTATCTGTGTAATAAAGGTATTATGAATTCCTTTTCATTTAATCAAATTGTTTCCTGTATTTTCACAATGTACCACAGCACTTCTTAAAAGCATCAAAGCCAAGTAGTACCAAAACAAGCATCTGTCTCCTATTTATGAATGAAGATCAAACAGACAATTTTTTTTGTTGTTCATTTCCTTAAGGAACAACTGCATCCCTGAAACTGTAGCCTGTGGTTACGTCAACAAAACAACTTAGCAAAATACTTACCAGCGGACTGCAGGTTGATGTCAGTGCAGGAAGCATGTTTTGCTAAAACAGAAGCTATGGGTATTTCTGTAATTCCAAAATGGAGCCCCGCTAAAGACTCTAGGGATCACAGAACCATGATAGGTGTCTAACAGAATGTTTCTCCCACCCCACCAGTGCATTCAACGCTGGTTCATAAACAAATACAGACAGTAGGAGCAGGTAACCTATTCACATTTCCTAGACTGGAAAAGTGTCATTGCAATTCTGCTACAATGATATCCCCTGGAAAATTCCTGAGGAACTTCCTTGCTGAACTAGCTCTGAGGTAATCTTTCTCTGAATCAATCTGGAAGGAAATGTCCAAAGAGCTCTCACAGCACTTTTACTGGTGTTCATATCACAGTTGTCTTAAATAGCTTTAAGGAGGTTTTCAAGACCTGGTTGGACAAAGCCCAGAGCAGCCTGGTCTGTATTGAATATTGACCTGGCTTTGAGAGGTAGGTTGGGAGTTAAAATTCAAGGGTATTTAATGAGGGAATGTGCTAAACCATCAGATAGTATTCTGCTGTTGAAGCTATCCTTTTTCCATACAAACACTGGGGATGATCAAACAGTAATTTTTTCTTGTTGAGTAATTAATGTGTGCTAGCACCTTTATTAAGCCATGAGGAATTCTCATGGTAACAAGATAATTTCTCCAAAGGACAATGTAATCTCATATGCACTTTCCCCACTGCTTTTGTCCATCATCCACCTGGATATTCCTCAGTACTGAAGAGAGGTAAAGAAAGACCTTTTTGTGTTGTCTGGGCAGGCTCCTCAGTGAGAGTAAATGCACGTGACAGCACACCAAAGGGTCACTTCTTCTATCATCCTTGACATTTCTACCATCATGCTTTAGTATAAGGCTCACAAGTGGACTTTACCTGGCCAATCTACTCGTTACTTATTTCCTTCTCATCTCTATAGATCTTATATTCCATGACCTTAAAAAAGACCTCATACCCACATTCTTCCTTCCAGGGCTTTCCCAACAGATGGCACTGGATAACTCTGGTTATTTTCTTTAGCCTCCTTCAGACTAAGCAAAGAGCCTCTCCAATGCCCTCCCCCCATTTTCCTGTAATCCCTAACTCCAGTGTTTGTCAGAGGGTCCCATTTGTACTACCAGTCCCAAAAGTGCTTAGAATATGAGTACTGCTGATTTATCTGAAACCTATCTCAAATTATTCATAAACTGATAGGCATAAACAGATGTGTGTGTACATGTTTGTGCATGCATGCATATGTCTGTGTATTAGAGGTATAAACAAAGGAGAGATTCTTATGGGAACAGCAGTGCTTCTAAGTTCTTGAAAAAGGAGAAAACTGAAATATCAACATTTTTCCCGAGCAAAATAAAAATTTCCTTTTTCTTTATGAATGCTACTTTTTTGTGTAGAAGCCTTACGTGTAACAAGACAGCCCCTCTCCTGCTAACTGCGAGTCTCCTCTTTCTTGTTTTTAAAACCAAACCAAAGACTAAGAACAAAACCAGTAACTATTACAGAAGAGCTTTTCAGGGTGAATGGTTTCTGTCAGCTCCCTCTGTACCTTCTCCAGACTAAGATGGCCTTTGTAGCAACTTCCTGAAAGCATAATCTGACTTGTGTTACAACCACTGCATAAATCCCTTCTGTGTTTAATCAGTTGGTTGCAGTTTTACCTTTTTTCTGAACCATGATGTTTTGTCCATTATAACATTCATTTCAGGCAGATGGATAAAAGTCTGAGGATCCCTATCCATGAATGAGTGTATTCCTATAGCACCATCATGCGAGTGCACTGCTGAATCAAAGACCAGAATTCTTGTGGAAAATCAATATGTTGATTCATTTGAACTGAAATATCACCTTAGCTTCCATTTATGTAAACCTCAATGCTCTTTGGAGATTACTTTGCACAACGGGTTTTTTTCAGAATATAATGAAAAATTAATTCAAATGGGCTAAGCATTGTTAGGAACCAAAATCTGGTTGAAGAATTTTATATAGAGGAGATAATACTGACAATGAACTTTAGGTATGAGAGCGGTTGGTCATACTGCAGAGAATGATTTTTCCTTATTTTCAGTCTACTTAAATCATTTAACTCTATCATAACTTGCAAGTATTGAGTGCAGAAGAACAGTAGGTTGAAAATAATAAATTCAGAGCTAATGTGAAACATTTAATAAGGAGTTTAGTTCTTGCAACTAAAGAATAACATACATTTTGAACATTAGAAGCTGAAAAGTGAAATCATTTCAGTTGGACAACTTTGACAATGATTTAAAAACATTAAGAAATGAACGATTCATGGCCAGTTAGTACTTGCATTTTAGAGTAGTACATACTTTCAGGAATATGAAACCAAACTGCCTCATAACATTAGTTTCAGAATACAAATGTACTAGCAACTAAATATATCATAGTGTCAGCTGATAAATAAATACCACATATCTAGCTTGTTGAAGGTTCAATAATCAGTAAATATCAGTGCTATTTCACTGTGATGCATGACAGCTGAACAAATGGCCAGCTGAACCCCCTTCAACCATAAAGCAAGCTATCATAAAGCAGATATGTTTATTTAAATCCTTGTTAATACAGGATTTAAATGGTTGTGTCATCTAAGGAGGAGAGAAGCCATATATTCATATAATAAAGAGAACTGTGTATTAATATAAACTGATATGTGATATTATACTGGGTGATGTAAAAATTACCCAGTGATGCATCTGACTCAAAACTCTTAAACTTTACCTGCTAAAATGTAAGTAAATTCTTAAATTGAGTCATATGCCCTGGAATGAATTCTATCTAAAATAAAACATAAGAATAAATGGTTGAATGAGGTGAGAAATAAGAGTGTGGCAAGACTGTGGGAAGTACATGATAATGCAAAAGGAAGGTGAAATAACCTGAATCATGTATTCAGTAGGCAGTGGGGAACATGTCTGAAGAACAGAGATTTGTAAATAATTCATGGAGAAATTACCTAAGCGTTAACAAGATCATATGATTTCAGAATAATTTCACTTTGTGTTCTATTTATGCTGCAATCCCGCTCCATATGAAAGGAAGAAGCATTTTTCATATACCATTTCATATACCTTTTACACTGAAAAATTGGAAATCTCCTTTAACCCGTAGAAAGTATTATATTATTCAGACATGATCAGTAAGACCCTAACTGTTTTGCACTATTCATATAAAGGTAGGTATACAATGCACAGCTCTCCATAAGCCCCCCACCCACTTATCAAATTAAAATATATTTTAAGCTAACCTAGGGCTATTTAAAGAGAACTTATATTTTAGCTACATTCTTCATCAGTAGTCGGGGGGGAAGCACAGTGTCTGTGGTTCACTTACAGCAAAAAGTGGTTATTCTGAGCAGCATTCATTAGTCAGCAGCAGCTGTATTCTGGCAAGCAAAGCAAGGGCAAAAACTTTTCCAGGAATGGACAAATGTAGATTGGACAGCAGCTGCTGCAGTGTGAACGGTGTCCTTTGTCTCCGTGGTCTGATGTCCTCTCTCAGCCAAGTCTCTGCTAGCTCCTCAGACCTTCTGCCACAGCCCATGAAGGGTGGTTTGTTCAGTGGCATGATTTAGCAGATCTGGAGTCACATTGGATTGCTCAGTTACACTTGAGCCTCTATACAACTGCCTTTATTCCGAAAGGGCAGATAAGCCTAGTGAATTATCAGTATTCATATGGCGATTCCATTGTAACTGTGTGTCAGATGGTAAATAGGTTTTAAGTAGACATACTTGTACTTAGTTAGCATTTCACAGAAACTAGGAAATACATGTTAAAATAAGAAATAATGATTTAAAAAAAAAAAAAAAGAAAAAAATCAACCCTGATTACGAAACTTAAAACTATGGCCAAAAAGCATCAAAGACCTTTTTTATGTAAGAATCTACTAGATAACATCTGATATATTGTCATAGGGACATTAAAAAAGGCTATTTCTGTTTTTTGGTTCCTTGAAAGATGGTAATTTTCCTTTTTTTTTTTTTTAAGAAAACAAACACATATGGGGAAAGTGAAATCTGGTGACGGAGGAGAAATGATTATTTTTTTTTTCAGGATTTTTAGCATCCAAGGCTGGAGCTCGGTCACAGTAGATTCTGTCACCAAAGTCCTTCCCCTGGATCCTGGGAAGATAACAGAGAAGGAAGGCCTCACATTTATCAGGAAGGGGGTTTTGCTTACTTTATAATGAGCTAATCTGGTAATAACTTTAGGGAGGGGAGTTCAGGGCTCACAAACAAAGGCCAAGGTCTGTGGAGTGAAAAAAATACTTACTGGCCTTCCTAATGGTTGGAGTCTGTGTCCACCTGTTCCTTTCAAGCTGTCTTTTTAAAGACCATTAAAAATGCAGTGATTAAGGGCAGGTGTTGAACAGACTATGTTCCCAACACACCACTTTTGGTTCATTCGTTTCCACGCTGCGTTTTTTTTATCAAAGGTGGCTTCAGTGCAGTCCTTTTATGTTATCCACAGGCTGATATAATTTGTTCTTAGATTATTTATTTCTTCTCTCTTTTCTCTCTCTTTTGTATGTTTTCCCCTCAGTATATGTTATTAACAGTTATTGGAACATTTTATAAACTTTCATTGACTTTGCAGCACTTGAGCTCACAACTGGGATAGACCTCATGAGCCTCAGTTATTACAATCGTCAGAAATAGATCCGTTATTTTCTCAGTGTAAAGATGATTCAATACTGCAGTTAACAAAATTGAAAAAACTTAAAGCACTTGCTGCTACATCACTGGGCTTGACATTTCTAAATAATCTTAGAGGTTCCCTTGTCATTTCCACTGTTGCTCAAAGGTCCAGGCTCTGGGAAGTTTAGTCAGGAAATTACTCAGTTATGCAGGAGACTACATAGAGTGAGTAAGAAGGGGCAAATATGTACCAAAAGGAGCTTCTCATGAAAAGTGAAGATCATTGGCTATCTCTGTGATATTGCATAAATATCAAACTTCATAATATATCTTGTGAACCTAAGCTACTATGTTTGCTGATGACTAAACTCTTGAGTTATAAATAAGAGTTTAGTGAAACTTTGAAGTAATGCCTGACACTGGAAGTGTTTGCTGGGACTTAGCTAGGTAATGGCCTCATCCCTTTTTGAAACAGAACTGCTTCAGTAATGTACTCAGCACGTTGCTTCTGTAGGGAACCCTAGAGCACAAACAAGTTGTTTAAAAATGCTTATCACAGTTGGTGTGGGAATCAGTCAAGCTACAAAAGAGAGGCAACCCAGCTATTATTTCTCTTGTACTTGATCTTGAAGTCTAGAAAGGAAAAACTTGGAGAAAAGTCACTTTAAAAACTCAGCGGGAGTCTTGCCTGAGGCCTGCATTGTTAGGCCCATAATTGCATAAACTGTTAATTAAATAAGACAACTAATGACAACTGACTGACAGGAGCTAAGCAGAAGTAAAGCAGCTGTTTTTTGGGACTCTGCCATATGTAGTCTTCATCCCACTCCAGTGGCAACTTCCCGTATTTTCCTCTCTTCACTGCTGAATGCAGGCTCAAACCAATAGCTCATGATTCTTCCCTGGTCTGGCTTGGCTAATTCCTGAGATAAAGAAAAACAAGTCATTTTGTTCCCTGAGGAACAAGCTTTGCTCTGCTGGAGAAGTAAAAAGAGAGGTAGGAGACGGGGTGACAAGGACAAGGAGAAAGAAGACTTTTTCCAGCAGAGGAGAGGAAGAAGAAAATGGAGGCAGACAGGGGCAGGAATCCCCCCCAAAAACGTGAATGATCTCAAAGAGACTGTAAGAGAAAACTGAAAGTGAAATACTTGGGAAATATTTTGCAAACATCACAAATCTGTGTAAGTTTTTGGTAGTGGGGACTGCTGTTGAAGAACTGACAGTCCTGAAGCCAAAGCAGAATCAGAGAATGGAAAAATGAATTGCCTGCCAGACAGAATAAGAATAAGAAAGGTGGATATAACGTGAAAAAAATGAGGGAAAAAAAGGATTCTGATGGAAACAAAGAAAAATCTACTAATTCCTATTATCGAGGATAAATATTGCTACTGAAATGGCTCAAGCATGACTGAGCTAGATATTAAAAGGAGCAGAGACCCTGAATTAATATATTTGTCAAATTAATTTTGGGAAAGGATTGCAAAAAATTAGTACCACTGCAACAACATAAAAATAGTCTATGGATTCCAAGAATTTAAATCTATGGTTCTTCATATTATAAATACTACAAGTATTTATATTTGTGTACTTATCACATTTTTAATTTCCTAGATATGGATAGCAGAAAAAAATATTAGTAAGAATAGCACTGTCATTTCTGTTTGGGATAGCTAAGAGATTTTGTCTTTAAAGAGTGATACAATGTCAAGAAATAAAGCTATTCCAGAAGGTTGGTAAATACTAAATACACTAAATACCTTGAGCTTTTTTAGCTTAAATTAAAAGGAAGGATAAACAAGCAGGCTGCTAAATAATGTTCTGTAGTTCAAAATCACGGATTTGAGGTATATAAAGGAATTCAGAGGGGTCAGACTGAAGTTTTGTGTATCAAAGCCTCTGGAATGATGTGAAGGAAACATACACAGAGTACTTGGAATTTGTTGCCAAGCACAAGGGAAATTCTGTATGAGAGAGCTCTAGGTTTAGCTGGATAACTAGAGAGCTGAAACAGGATAGTAAGAAAAAACTGGAAACCTCTAAGGATGAAAAAAAGATAAAAGATTGATCACCAAGGAATCTTATCAGGGAGATCAGAAAGTTAAGAAAGAAGGTGATAATTAACCAAAGTCGAGCTCATCCTCATCAGTGATGAAGGGGTCAAAATAACTACAGGTGTGACTCTACCCTAAATTAGCACTCTGCTTCTGTTTGCAGAAAATGGGACATTGCTGAATACGTAGCAGGAGTAAGATGGCTATGAGAACGATGGTATGTAAGTGGAAACTGAGACATATGAAATGACAGGAAAAATTGAGGAGGTCAGTACCTTCTCATCAGCTACTTCCTCAGTGTAATGAGTGAACTACCTGGTGGGATGGTTTACCTCCAGTTTTTAGACTTCTGACTACAGAAACATAGGAAAGTACACAAATGAGTCTGGTAGATATAATTTT
This sequence comes from Pandion haliaetus, assembly GCA_013401275.1. Classification (NCBI taxonomy): domain Eukaryota; kingdom Metazoa; phylum Chordata; class Aves; order Accipitriformes; family Pandionidae; genus Pandion; species Pandion haliaetus. The sequence goes on from VYZV01045832.1 coordinate 71,849, forward strand.
TACTAAAAGTCCAATTTGTATGGCATCAAAAATAGTTCATGAAGTAACTTCTCAGAAGGAAAAAGTTATCTAGGCAGCGGCAGATAAATTACTTTGACCTCTGCAGTGTGCAAAACTTGGAATATATTGTCAAAGAAAAAGCAATTAAGACTATAGAGGCAAATAGATATTGGTATAAAATGCAAGAACAAGAAGGTCTTGCTAGTAAGGACTGATAAAAGAATTTTCTTCTAAAAACGAAAGGTTCATGAAAAGAAAATGACAGTGGAGGAGAAAAGTTTGAGTTCATCAAGATGGGTTATAAGTTATCAGTGTGATGTGGCGCAGAGAAAGGAATTGCAATTAAACATATCCAAAGAATTTGCAGGAGAGTAAGAAGTATTAATGCAGGATCCTAGAAAATTATTGTGAAGAGTACTGCATATATTGCGATCATCCACATTCAAGAAAACGGAATTTGTATTAAAAGGAGTACAGAGAGTGCTTAGAGGAAGGGCAGAATTTTCTGCAAACAGTGACTAACAGAATATGGTTTAATAGTCTCCCTAAGCAAAGACTGAATGACACACACTTGATCCCTCTGTGAGAGACCTTCACTTCCCTCTCTACTTTTCTAGAGCAAAAACTGTGGTTTAGTTTCTAAAGCCGAAAGATAATATTGGTACAAGAAAAAACAACCAACCAACCAAAAAAACAAACAGCTGTATGCTCTGCACGTGGAACTAAGAAGATATTCTTTAACAAAATGAAACTTTGAATCATCTTTCCAGTAGGAAGTGGGGTGAGGAAACTCAGGTTTTCAGGATGGAGTGTGGTTGTTCAACCCAGCTGCTTGGCATAGTTTAAGACTGATGATTTTTTTCCTCTTTATATTTTTATGACCTGCTTTTTATTGTACCAACAAATCATTGGTTCGGATTGCTATCCAATTGAAATGCCCAAATATGATCAGGTATTGTTCTCAATATTCATCCTTTTCATCCTACTGCTAGCATTCTTTTATTTATCCCTAGCAGAGATGTTAAGTTTATATCTGAAATATGTGACATTGGCCACTGCTAGATCTAGGGTGCTGGCTGGTCTAGTTAATTTAAAATGGTTATTCCCATGCTTTCTACTCTTATTTGTGAAAGAAAACAAGGGAAGAAGAACATAAGCCTTCTGATTGTCACAATTATTAGACCCTCCACAAATTTATTCGTAAAAAACTTCAAATACCTATTTTTATTCCAGTTGTCAAATATAGTGAAAATGCACTGAAATGTTCACTGACCACGTAAGATTAAATAGATCCCTGTTATATTTTAGTAAGTGAATTGAGAAAGTATAGAAAAAGTTGAATTCTTATAGGTCATAATTTAGTGACAAGAAGTAAGTACCAAAACACCTCCAGCAATATATGTGTATTAAACAGACTACCATGTACCTATATGTAAATATACTGATTGATATATGCATGTAGGCTAGTTCTTTTGCTGAAGCTTGCCATCAGGAGTTACGCATCTATCTTAAAGATCTTGACAGTGATAGAAAGATGTGTCCAAGTCGCAACTAGATTCTTAAGAAGCCTTTTTTCTAAGCAGCAATAAAGACTGACTTTTGTGTCTGTAGCAGCATGAGAAAGATGCATTCCGTGCTTAAAAAATGAAATGAAATATACTATAGCCGTGCTCAGTACCTTCCGTTCCCCAGAAGACACTTTTAGTCGTTTCAACAAATCCCAGTGATACTGTATCCTATCAAATAGTGAAGATGAGTTCATAAGCCAAGCTCAACATAACGCATTTCTTATTGCAGCATGTGTACAGGGTGGAGAGAAGTATTTTAGCTGCAGTTTGTCTTTCTTCTTCTGACAGCTAAGAGTTTGGAGCCTCAGCATCAGATGGCTGAGCTTCTGTCTTGGCCCTCAGAGGTCATTAGGAGACGGCCAGGTCTGTAAAAGAAACCAGCACCAACAGGTTAGTGACTGCGTGCTAGGCAGGTACGCCCCAGGAGACGTATCCGCTGCTCAGTGGTAAGCATATATACACACGATATTTATGTATGTCCGTGTGTATGTGGACTGCATACCTACATATACATATATAGCTATAGCTACACACATATACACGTATGTCGTTCAGGCAGAGATGGAGGATCATGTAAGGGTGATCCAAAACACCACAACACCAACTGAAAAAATGCTTTCAGACAATTCTGGTGTCACCCAGGGTCTGAAGCAGCCACCTCTTTATTTGGAGCAGTTTCTGAGGCACCTGAATGCATTGGGCCGCACTAGCTAATTTTTAAGCATGCCTGCAGAAGCCTTATATGCTGCTTCTTTCTTTCTGAGTTTTTATTTGCTCAGGCCAAGACTGGAGTCATAAGTCTAAATGTTTAGCCAGGCAGGATTAGCTATATGCGTTTCTGGAGAATGTTCAAGTCAAAAACAAAAAAAAAAAGAAAGCTCTAGCAAGCTTTGTTTGCTCCAAGCCTATCTGGTCACCTGAGTGTCAGAATATGCCTACCCCTGTTGCAGATATTGACAGGGTGAATTAAAATCTGAATTACATTATGATAAAGAAGAATATTGCTCAAAAATGAGAGCAAATGTATACCTCTTTTCCCTTACTTTTCTTCTAATTAATTTAGATCCATCATGAGGACAACTTTATTATAGAAATCATGCATTTTATTTCTGTTCCTGATCAGTGAAACAAGTTTTAAAGAAAAATAAGCCAAAATTCATTGAAAATCAGTAGAAATTTTAAGTAGACTTTTGAAAAGTAAAGGGACAGTGCTGTTCTTTGAATAATTTGTTTGATAGATAGTTTTTTCCTTCACATCTAGTTTATTATTTCTTTCATGTACTTGAGATAGTACGAAATATCACCGACTGTTTAGTAAAACAAAACAGGCCTCGTGAATGAAGTTATTCTTAGATCTGAAAGAAGTTAAGTCAGCTGTGGCTTACACTGTTTTTAACACAGGACACATTGAATCTCATATCTTTAGTTGTTCCAGGACACGAATTCATGTAAGGACAAACTTCAGGAAAGCTTTCAAGTCTTTCAGGATGACCGATGCCGAGTACCATTAGGAACCTCCTGGTCTGCAGTGTGGAGATACAGGGAAAAATGCTCTGCTATAAAGAGGCAAAAGCATTTGTAGCAACTATAAACTACAGCAGCTTTCGCACCGCTCAAGCGCTAGCTTATTTTTATTTGTGTGTTTGTGTGACTGTGTCCCTATCTGACTTTGGTGGCTGGCTGAGATACCTGTGTGTTACACCTCTTTTAGGGAAAAAATTATCTTTCAGTGCCTTCACTAGCCTCTCCCTACCATCTCCACAGATGTGCCTTCATGATACAGTCTGACCTGCAGTACTACAGCTTTCCAAACCTCCATTTTGACATAATAGTTGTTAATATTAGAGTGGGCTCTGTGCTATATTAAATCCTCTTACATTCTACTGCTTCTCTTTTTTTACTGTATCGCTTATTGGGGTGGCTAATTTTAATTTAACACATTTATCCAAAACAAAGTATGGCATAAATAAAAGCGCAAAACAGAGAGACATATTTATAAACAAATTAGATAATGTTTGCAAAGTACTTGAAATGTGGCTTGCTAAATCAGCAGGACATGTTATCAACCTGAAATAATTAAATCATAAATAACTAGGATTTCTTGTAATTCTGCTTCACATTATGTAGCCTGGCAAATTGTCAAGAGCCATGACTGATTCCAGCTCTTCACCAAAGTATGGCATTTACCATTCAGCAGGAAATTAAGTTACTTCTGTTTTTCACCAACAGGTGGTACTCTGAATTTCTATATTCCATTAAATACTCATATTGCAATATGGATTTTACTTAATGTGGAACTTACTCTTAGGGAAACTACTTAGGAATTCATTTTTTTTGTTAGTAACTTTAAATAAATCTGTACTTTCTAGTGAAAAAAAAAATGCCCACATATGTATTCTGCATAATGGTTCTGCAAATTTTTCTTGTTTGCTGACATTTTTATGGGCCTTCCAAAATATTTTTGCATACCATAAAGCACAGCTAAATACTTCATCAACAGCTAGCCATGATTAGCTGTCAGTGTATAATCTCTACTGTCCCCTCTTTTCCTCAGGCAATCATATTCTGTATTTTGTGCCAGATTCATACAAATTCTGAACCCTCCCTACTTTGTTCAGTTACAAAGTACCTACTGCCTGAAAATATCAGGATATGAAGAACTAAAAGATTAAATTATAGTCCAATTCAAAACTCATAGTTTGCACTCATTAAGTACAACATACAGTGGGAAATAACACATAAGGAAGTAGAAACCAAAATGTGAAGTAAAAGGTAGAGGTAAGAATACACAGAAATTTAGTTTTGATTTAAATTGACAGTAGACAGCAGAACATTCTGAATGATGATTCTCTGGAAAGTGTTCCAAGTTGTATGTTACAAATTTGGGAGGATTTGAAAATGCCAACTGTAGTAAAATTATGCATGTAACGATTGTTTTGCGCTGACAGATCACTCATGAGGAAAGATAGCTTAAATGGACCTTGTCCAAAATAAAATTATTATAATTCAGGACAGGGACTCATATTGTTCATCACACTTACATTGAGAAGTTAGTATACTCCCTTGGTTCCATAGATTTCAGGGTTAGATAGTTAGGAAGATGTGTGCATTCAGATGGGCTTTTTACTGATCTTTGCTTCCACAAATTCAGGGAGTGCAGGTTCAGTCAATCTTTCATAGGCACAGAATGGTGAAGCACACAGTATTTTTGCCGTCCTTGAGGCCCCAGAGCAGCTTTTGGCTGAAACTACGTTATATTCTGGAAGTAAAAAGAGCATCATGAAAATAAATTAAGGAAAAAATAAATCACACTTCTCCTAGCATTACACTTCTGATTTATTACTATGATTAGAAACCATACCATGTCTTATAAGTCATCACATCACTGAGTACACTATAGAAAGTGATTCTCAATAGTTTTGTGTTTATGAGACTTCATCTTTTATTTCAGAGAGTCACGTGGTAATTTATGGATTCTGTCATTAACTTTAATGTACGAAATGTATTTGTGCAAGAAATTTCTTTTTAGTAATATGATGGTCATTACACTTCTGTTCTGCATTGCAGTAATTACGGTACATGACAAAGCTTTCACACAACCAACAGATTCACTTTTAGCTCAAGTATGAGAGCTATAAGTGTATGAGTCTTTGAATCCAGAGACCATGGGTTCCATTTTCAGTGTACGTGTACTCACTGGCAGTTGAATGCTTCTGGATAAGGTTACATCACCATAATTTAATTTTAATGCTTCCTGTCTAATTGTCTATATTTGTTGCAGGAGGAGAATCTAGTTCATGCTAGATCTACATGAACCTGTCAGAGATAAAACTCAGAAGTAGTTAACTGTTCTGTGTTTTGAGATTTCACTAAGAGTTGTGGAATCAGGCTAGACTTGNTGAAAAAGTAGTGTCTTTAAAAAGTTGTTTTCCAATCATTCTTATTCTTGTTTGATTTTTTTGGCATGTGTTTTCCATGGGATAGTAAGTTGTATCTCTAAAAAAACAATGAGGAAACAGTAAGTTCTACACAAATGTACACTAGTTTATCTGCAGCTGATCCATGATATCACACAACATCGGTACTTCAATGAGCAGGGGAAAATTGGTCCACATTCTTTCTTTCTGTATCCCTTTTTTTCCTCTGTCCAAAATGTTTTTTTTTTAAGGTATGTTATGGAGTTAAAAAAAACAACAGGTAGGTGTAGCCTGTCTCATTGATCTGAAGACATCCAGGAAGAGGAAGTTACTAGGTCTGTGTGCCTGCCTGATGACCACTTGTAGCCATACAAAATACTTAACCTACTTCAAACTGGATGACTGCTTAGAAACCTTGGGGTTCTTTTCAGCACATCTGCTATATGCTTTCTGCTAACACGTATACATTTTTCAGACTTGTACCTGCTGTATGCAGCCTATCACAGACTATCTGCCTGGAAATCACGTGGTTAGCTGAGGTCTCACCCTGTTTCCAGTCTTCTGTTGCTGTCTGCATTGCCAGGTTTCATGAGGATGCTGTGATTTTCAAGCTATTACTTCATTTCTGATCTCTCAGTCTAAGCTGGCAGGCATCTGATTTAGCTGATGTTTCATAGAGGGAGATTTTCCAAGACAAATAGTAGCTGAGAATCTAGATTCCCTGCAACGACTAAGATATCATATGTAGTTTCATGAGGATGATGAGGAGAATGAAGAGGAAAAGCACACTTCAACAGGGTGGTGGCATCTAAATCTCTCAGGTCCCAAATATCAGTACTGGACAACAGAGGGTAAATTATCTCAGGGAAAGCACTGCTCTGATTTTCCTGTGTTAATTCCAGTACTCAGAGTTATTTGGGTATCTGTGTCTGTATTCCATTATGTCCTGGAGTGTGACATTTGATAGGTGTGACCAAGGAGAGC
>VYZV01045832.1:81419-105869 GCA_013401275.1 Pandion haliaetus
ATTGTTGTTTCCAATATTCTATCCTCACTTTTCTTACTTGATTCCATTATCATCTTTTAATATTTGGCTGTACTTCATTATTTTTATCATTAATCTCACGTCAGTCTGCAGTACACTGGTTTTACCCTTTCTGTTCACTTCTTGCTTTATGGCTAAAGAAAACATTAGTGTCATGTTTTCATTTTCTTTGCAAGATCTAGGTCCTCAGTAGGTTGTTGTTCTTTTCTACGTCTTTAAACTGCCAAGATGTAGAAAACCGCTACATTCCTATTTCCATGTTTGCATGCTCTATTCTTACTCTTCATCTCTGTAAGAACTTCTTAATCATCCTAGGAAGTCTGTAGCCCTGTCAGGGTTTTGGTGCATTGTGGTTTTGTTTCCTGAAAGTCAAGCACCAAGTGATGCTAGTACTTTGGACACAACAGGATTCTGCATCCTCTTCAAGTTCAAATTCTTGAACTCATCATTCTAGGCAACCTTGCTAGAAAATTTCCAGTATTTCTCAGTTTGTTTTTCTAAAATTGCAAAGTAATTGAACTCCTGACTTACTAAGCTGAAGTTTCCTATTACTTTTGTAAGATTTTCTCTCACTAAAATAAAACTAGCTTCATATTTTGTCATTATGACTTCACTATTTGATGAAGGAATATGGGTTTTTTAATCATATCAAGGAATGTGGCATCTGCCGCTACAGGAGCATTCATTTTTCTAGGTCTAGGTTTGGGAAATTAAAATTACTTATTATCCCTCCATTTTCACTGTTACTTATTTGTCTTACAATCTCATAAAAATTCCTATCTATCCCAAGACTCAGTCCTCTCTAGTGAACCCCACACACTAACTTTTGGGACATTTTTACCATGTCTCATCAAAAAGGACTTGTTTTGTTCAAGCCTTAAATTCTGTACAGTCAACCATTTAAACAAAATGTTCTTTGACTTTACTTTCATTTACGTCTTTCCATAAATATCGTAGCGGTATAGGTTTCTGTTACGCAGATCACAGATCTGCTTCCTGTCTTGGCTTGCTGAAGAACTATTTTTATTTGTCAACATTATTTATTTAGGACATTGTACATGCATTTAGGACATTGATGTGCATTGTACTGCAATGTACAAGAGCATGAAATAGTCTGTCCAGTATAAATTGTGATCTCAGGCTAAAAATAAGGTTTAAACAAAACATTAAAAAATTACATTTTTGGTTTCATATTTGCCTTTCCATTTTTTACTTAGTTGAGGCTGTTTACCTCTATGTTTATTAAAACCCAGTCTTAAATATTGACAAAATCCTGGTTTTGCAATGGCCAGAGGTACCTAATTTTAGCTACTGAAAATAACATTAAAGTAGTTGGACTCAGTATGCACTCATTAATCTATCATCTAATCTGTCAGCCCTAACGCTGTACTCGGGTCTCTTTCTTCCTACATTTTCATTTCCTTTGCCAGTGTCACACTCCTAAAATTTCCCTTCTGCTGCTTTCTGATTCTTCCAACTCCTTTCTCTTCCTGCTGCTCTGCTTATACTCATATAATTCCATTGACTTATTTCACCCCTGCTTTGTTCCACTGTCTCCAACATAGTCCCAACATGTTTTGCTCTTCCCTCACAAGCTCTCTGAATTCATCAGTTTTCAGTCTGCATCCAGCATGAATCCAGTGCTCACAACAAACATATCTGAAAGCATCAGAATGGAAGGAACACTTCATTATTTTGCCACTCCTCAAGTCAAAAAAACTAGCAGTGCTGTCGTCACTGAAATTTTATAATTGACTCATCTGAAGTATGAGAGGCTGAATGGTAATGTCGTTCTCCTTTAGGATGCACATTCTATGGTACATTAATCTTGTGGGTCCTTGAGAACTCCAGCCTGTACCTAAGGAAGGGTAAAAGTTAATTATCAAGTAACCTAAAAAGTACTTTTACGAGAACTGAAGGATATGAAAGGAAATTTTATGTAATTCATTATAGCTTGCTCTAACAAGCAAGATCTTACCTCTAATGGATAGTCAGAGAGACTTCAACTGACAAAAATCTACCACCATATAGTAATTTATATAACTAATAAATAAGTTTATGACTAAATGAAGATACAGTAGAATACAGAAGATGACAATATATTGCAAAATGTCATATTCTAAGTAAAATGTACCTGAAATCTAAAGCACCTAGCATGCATACACTGAAAACGGGGATCTAATAAAAAAATTTTACATAATGCTAATATAAAACAGGGAGTGAAATTGATCATATGATTAAAAGAAAACTATGCCAGGCAGAGAAGAAAAGAGATGAGATGATAGGAAATAAATTGTTCAACTTCTTTGGAATACGATATAGAAGCAGAGGAATTGTGTATTTTGTTTTTCAACTTTTTCAATTTTCAGTTGTGTTTTTCAATTTTCAAAACAAGATGTTCAAATCAGTTCAGTTTGTCAAAGATATTTTAATATTCTTAAGCTTAATGGACTTTTTGTAAACAAAACAAGAACCATGTTTATCTCCTTTAAATGTCATATTCTATGTGTGTATACCTGCATAGTCATTGATAACATGTATTGTATAATGCTTTTATAGATAAAGTTTGTCAATGAGTCTGTAGTTATTCCTGGATAACTCCAGTATTTGAAAAGTAGAGTTAATTAAAAATAAGCTCCACATTTGGGAAGGGAGTAAATTTTCTCTTCCTTTTCCATTTTAAAAATACTCTTTGGCACGAATTCTGCTATGTTCAGCTGTGATTGCCATAAATCACATGTATGTCACTGTGGATGCTCATCTATCTACCAGCTTGCATAAGATAGCTGTATAAATGAGAATATAAACCTTGCCATTCAGCCTAGCAATCCGAAGCCTTTCATTCTGCCTATGTTTGCCTAGTTCTCGTCTAATACATCCAAACAAAAAAAAATGCAAAAGCCAATATATAGTGAAACTTGTGGCTCCTGCTTGCCTGCTGTGTCTAAAAGTAACCTCTTGCTTTTGCATTTCACAATACTCTTCCCCAGAGCACTTAAGGATAGGGCCCATTTAAAGAATTAAACAATATTTTCTTCACTTCTCCTCTTTCCAAAGAGGGAAAAGGGTTCCTGAAATAGAATAAAGGCTGAAGGAAGAATGAGCAGCACAGATAAAAATAGGTGAAAAATTAAGTTAAAAAAATCAGTGTGAGGAAGTGTAGAAAAAAGTGTGTTTAATCACTGTGCATGACTGTTCATAAATAACCTGGAAGCACTTTAGAAAGAATCTGTTATCTTATGCAGCTGGTGTCCAACCGTCTCATGCGACAGGAGAGGCTAACCTGTTGAAATATGGAACGTCCTTTCAGACAAAATTACAAATGACAAGCTTGTCTCTGTCCTTTCCATGAACGGTTTTTTGTTGGACCTTGAAGCCAGAATCCTCGCCATCACCTTGATATACACCTCGCAGCGAGGAGGACGGAGGGGAATGGGGGAGGAGGGAGCTGAGGCTGACAAGCAGATGAACAGGCGAGAGCGATGTGGGAGGGATGGAATGGAAATCACCGGCAGCCCAGTTCTCTCCAGGGCATTTGGGCAATACACACTCCCTTCCCTCCCTCCCCACATCCCGACACCCACAGCCACCCCTGGCCAAGCAAAAGCACGTGTTGTGCATTTCAGGGGCCAGACTGGATGGCCCTGCTGTGAAGCAAGGAGGGCACTGCATATGTTTTAATATCTCAGTACCGGTGCCACATTAAATCCTTAATGGCTTTCTTTTTAAAGGTTCGGAATAATCACTTGGCATGTGATCAGTGCTAGTGCTCGCAGCTGAAAGTCTTGTAACTGGTATTATATGCATTTGGGTTTGTTGAACTGATTTTTTTGCTCCTGTTTTCTCCCATAAGCAATAAGGAGTTAGTTATTCAGGTACCTGAATGTAGGTTCCTGGGCCATTTTAGCACAGGGTATCCTGGTTGGCTTCCAGTGGCCACTCCAGAAGAAAAACAGGCCCTGTGCTTATCCCTGTCTGTCTCATATATATTTCTCAGACACCTCTGGGCACATAAAAGGGGCTAGATCACTATGTTTAAGCACCTAAATAGCCCCTCATTACCTATGTCTAGGATAGGCCAAGATCATTTGTCAAATCCCATGATCCTTTGTCAAACAAAGTGTGGATTTATTCAGTGTTAATTTGGCTTCTTTCTAGAATCAGATCTCCTACCAAACTGTTTGGTACTACAGCTCCTTCACAAAACCATATGTATACACCCTAGTATACCCATTTCACCCTGAGGTGACATCCAACACGGTTAGTCTACTGTGAAATAAGGCAGACCAATATCATTTACAGGTCAAGTAAATGTCAGACTCAGCAGTTCCTTCCATAATGAAATATGCTGGGCTAGATTTACTGTTCCAGAGGGATACCTCTGCAATGCTCCGCTGATGCAAAATAATCTACTACCAATTGGTGTATCTGCAGATAAGCTGGAATGGGAGATCCTCAGCTTGCCCAGTACCAGGAACTGCAGGCTGCTTCCCCACCTCCCTGTTGTAACATTCATTTAAGAATACCTTAGGGTTTATGGAATTAAACAAACCTTTTGGCTGTCTCCTCCAGGGCACTGGAGCGTTCCTTGTGCGTCTGCCACGTGGTGCAGTGTGAGGCTGGAAGTGGAGATCGGTCACCTCAGCATCCTTCCTCTGCTGGGTAAGTCCCAAGTGATGCAGAGCGTGTGTCCACAGATTCTTTGACTGTTCAGGGCATGTTATTCAAAGCAAGCCAGTCCTCTGATCCAGCTAAAGACACAACATGGATGAGCAACCTGGCTTACAGTTTTCTTTTGCTGCCAGCTTTCATTTCTTAATGAGGTTTTTAATTTTCCAAAGACTTTGATTTGCTTTCTCTCTCAGATCTTTTCCTGTTCAGAAAAGGAAGTGTTTCCCTTCAAGAGTTGTATTTTTTTGCGAATCTCTCTGCTTCTTTATTCTATAGATGCTGCCAAATTTAGCTCTCAAGACATTGATCAGTGAAATAATTCAACAAAATTTTGTCATGTCAGCACTTGCTTACCAACATTTCATAATTTCTTCATTCAGAAAGTCACAATCTAATCGGTGTGTTCGCTGTGCAGAAGTAATAAAAATGTCTGTCTTTTCAATTTTATTCTTGGAAGTACTGACTCAAAGTTGTTACCTTTTACAAGTTATAATGCTTAGTTGAGTACAACCAATTTAAAGGCATTAACAGAGGAGAATACACATCTGATGGAATTACTAGTTGGTGGTAAGTAACAGACAGGAACAAATCTATAGGCAATACATATCCATTTATATTGTGAAATGAGAAATATCCATGAGAGGGGGTTTCTAATCTCATTACATTTGCTCAGCTCAAAAAACTGCAATGAGGCGATTTACTGTGAAATCAGGCTCATGCTCTCCAGATCATAGGATTTTAGTTTCTGAAGCTTATTAATGCTAATGCAACATTTTTCATTTACTTAGTGGGCTTTCAATGAACGCAGAAACATCAGTTCAACAAATCACTCCGGCACATGCTTCATTCTCATCAGACCCAAGGAGGGTGGCTTCCCCATGTTGTACGGCTATGTGGAGAATAAGCCCGTGCTTCTGTGCTTTGCTACATGAGAGTTGACATATATTCAGCTGGTCTCCATTTCTGGTCACCTAGCAAAGCTGCTTTTCCTTTGGGAGCGACACAAACATGGGTTCTCCTCAGTTCTGGGCAGAAAATGCGCAGAGGTTGTTAATGCTGCTCGGAGACATTATTTGCACCCTGGGAAGTTTTCACCTGAGATGTACTATACAGCAGCTCATCTTTCAGCTTCAGTCCTTTCCTATCCTGTTGTAATTCCTGCAGACCAGCTAAAAAGCTTTGACACAGCTGGAAGCTGGTTGTGAGACTCTGTGGTTTCTCAGAGAATGAAACACAGAGTTGCTGTGGCTTCCCTTCCACGTACTCCTGCCAAGTTTCACCAGCTTTAGCTTTACTTTGCCAAAAAAAAAAAAAAAAAAAAAAAAAAAAAAAAAAAAGAAAGCACTAGGAGTTATCTAGGCTTTGGANAATTCAGCATTGGCAAAACAACGTGAAAAGATGTACTTTTTAAAAGACCTTTTCTTCATTAGGCAACGCTCATGCCATTTAGAACATGCTTTTGACGCAGCACCTAAAGATAAGCAGGCCACAGGACATGACTGGAAAGCCTGCTGCTCATCACTGCATCTGCTAGTTCAGGAGAATACTGCACATAAAAGGATAATGGGCATTGGAACGTTTGGTGCAAACCTGAACGGCTGTTAAAGAAATTGTTTGATTTCACAAATATTCTTGTAAAGATCCCAAGCAGTATTATTATATGAATCAAACCCTTAAAGAGGAAAACTCAATAACGTGGTGGCATGAGGAGTGCTCGCAGGGTAAAACAAAGAAACAAACAAAATTCTTCAGAGATACTTGTTCTATGTCAAATTGCCACTAACTGATTACTAAAACTAGGTATGCTCAAAAGATAATCTTTGCAGAGAGGTTTTTCGATTCCAAGTATGACAATATATTATGGAACAATATTTTAGCTACTAGATATTAAAATAACAGTACAGGTAGAGTATAGGCACGGCTGGCAGGATGTTATTGCAAGCTGACAAGCTCCTATGGACCTTGATGTAAAGTTGATTCAATCGTGTTTCAGAAATAACGGTTAAAGAAAAAGAACAAGCTGATTTTCCTCTTCCATTTGCTAATCACTAAGGCTGTGATTGACACAATTTCCTCAATATTTATTTGAATGCTTTTGTTTGCTGATATTTGTAAATATTTAATATTATAATTTTAAGATGGATGGGTTTGCTGTACCTTTGTCTGATTCTGTATATCTGTTTCCTGCATGGACACCTATCTTTTGACAATTTTCTTGCGGCGACACTTACATAAGTGAAAATTTACTTTTCCAGAGTAAGTTGAGATACACAATTAAAATAAGTACTTGGAGGTATTCCTAAGAAAATAATATTTTGCTAAATGTTTGTGAAAAGAGAACATAGTGTGATGTGAAAGGAGTCAAAGTTATCAAAAAAGATGCTCCAAAGAACATTAAAAAAATGGGCTTTAGACAGTTATCTCTTCCTGGCCTTACTACAGGGATAGAAAATGAAGTTTTGAAAGGTGTCATCTCCAGAGAGCAAAAAGAAAATCTGATAGCCTAGAGATCTTTGCTAATTTTAAAGGTATAGGCCCTTCTCCATTGCCTAGAACTTCTCCTGAAAATCTGTGCTCCTGATCTTTGTCAAAATCATAATACCTTATCCATACTTACTGATATTATGCTTAGCACGTTAAAGGGATGTAATTAGTGCCTTTCATTAGACTCATTCCTTGTGATTATAAATCTGAAATTAATTCTATTTTATTCACTTTGGACAAGTACAACATAATTGTGATCCTGCACATTAGTTTTAATCTGTTACTGTAATTCCTTTGAGATATCACCCTTATTTGTTCTGCATACAGATACAGGAAGGAGAAGGAATTTGTTAGCTGAGAAAAAAAGAAGATGAAAAGGGCTTGTAATGGAAGTGTTAATGCCCAAGAACACACAGAGTTTTTGCTCTGGAACCAGTGATGCTATAAGGCTCAAAAAAAGTCTTACTATGCAGACAAATGTGTTAGAATAAGGCTTTCTACGATGTCATGTGGGAGTAGCCATTTGATTTAAGGCCTCTTCTAGCAGCGATTCTCCTACTTCCTCATGTTAATCTGAAACTCCAGAATGTTGATCCAGGGTTAGAAATCCTACAACTGGGTTTTAAAATGAACCAAGAATCTCATGGAGGAAGAAGGAATGTAAAAATCTGTGAAAGGCCTAAAGACCGAAGTTGATAAAGTTGAAAGTAGCAGTTAAGAGTAGTAGGCTTGCATTTCAGCGAGTAATCAATAGCATGTATTATTTGACTTGATTTTAAAATGCCTAGAATCATAAAAACTCTACTCAGACTGGTCCATGAAGTTTCCTTTCTTTGCTTCCAGAAGCAAAACAAAACCAGTGCATTTCCAACAGAGAGGAGAAAAAGCAATTTCCCATTCAATGCATTTAAAGACATGGGAATACAAAGAAGGAAAAAAAGACACCTGGTTACTTTGGAGTAATCAGACAAAAAAAAGAGTCATAGACAAAGGATCGCAGGAGCTCTACTCTTATGAAAAAAGCAAAACAACAATAGAAAACTCCTAAAAGAATCTCAGCTTCTATCAGCTAGAAAGAAACCTAGATTACAAGAAAAAAGTAAACAGTTTTTCTCATCGCTTCTCAAATGCAAGGCTTTGAGGATTCCCCAGTTATCAGAAGGTTATATATCAGTTCAAAATTTTTCGTTTCTCTCTTCATTTTTGTGGGGTTCATTTTTTCAATTGTAAAAAAGTTATTTTTTTTCTCATTTCTGCATTCTTCATGCCCTTGTTTTGTAAACACACAAAGGATCTACCTAAGTGGAAATATTATTCACAGTTCTGCAGCTGGGCAGGGCACCTTTCCTTCTGTCCCTATTTATCTGTCTTCTTTGTGGTTTATTGTTTTGTAAGGAGAATGTGTTTTGTCACATTCATGAATTGCAGAGCAGTTTTTCATGAACTGGCAGGACTGATAGCAGTAGTTTTTCTTCTCAGCAGTCTATAATTCCACTTCTTTCTCATTGCCTGTCTTTTATGTTTCCCCCTTATCTATTTCTTTCTCCCCATAGATGGGCAAAGCTGCCTGGAATAGTAGATGGCAATTACATTGTGCAGATGATTTCTGTAAATTGGTCTACTTTTCAAGCACTTGTAAGCAAAATTATTTTAGCTGAGAGGACATCAACTTCAGAAAAGGAAGAAGAAATGTGTGCATCGTTTACATGGTTGAATATACAGGCTCCAGATTAGAAAGTGTCAATACTATTTACATATGATAGATAATGTTCATTGGCTTTATTCCTTAAAACTATTTTTTAACATTCCTATTATTTCAAAGCATATTTTTCTAGCTAGTGCTTTTTTTTTAACCTAGTTGTCCTCTGCACGTTTGATATGTATTTAGCTATCTTATTTTTCTTCATTTTTAGCTGCAATAAAATATGACAAGCAGATTTTTAGAAATGCTCAGTGTAAATTAGTCATTGACAAATCTAAGAAAAATTATATAAAAGTGAGCATTCTAGGAAAACTCATTATTTACAATGCTACTGTGTGTTTCATCCTAAAGAACCAAAAGTTTGTTGTATTACAAACTACTACAATAATCACTTTACAGATCATGGAATCACAGAATGGTGGAATGGTTTCGGTTGGAAGGGACCTCTAAAGATCATCCAATCCAAATGCCATGGGCAGGGACCCCTTCTGTTAGATGAGGTTGCTCAGAGCCCCATCCAACCTGACCTTGAACACTTCCAATGATGGGTCATCCACAGCTTCTCTAGGCAACCTCTTCCAATGTCTCATCACCCTTGGTGTAAAGAAATTCTTCCTTATGTCCTCTTTCAATTTAAAGCCTTTGCCCATTGTCCTGTCACTACAGGCCTTCATTAAAAGTCTCTCTCCATCTTTCTTATAAGTCCCATTTATATACTGAAAGGCTGCAATAAGATCTTCCCTGAGCCTTCTCTTTTCCAGGCTGAACAACCCCAACTCTCTCAGCCTTTCTTCACAGGAGAGATGTTCCAGCCCTCTGATCATTTTTGTGGCCTCCTCTGGACCTGTTTCAGCAGGTCCATGTCTCTCCTGTGCTGAGGACCCCAGAGCTGAACGCTGTACTGCAGTTGGGTCTCATGAGAGCAGAGTAGAGGGGGACAATCACCTTCCTTGACCTGCTGGCCATGCTTCTTTTTGTGCAGCCCAGGATACAGTTGTCTTTCTGGGCTGCAAGTGCACATTGCTGGCTCATACCCAATTTTTCATCCACCAGTATCCTAAAGTCCTTCTCTGCAGGGCTGCTCTCAATCCATTCAACCCCCAGACTGTACGTACTGATGTTTGGGATTGCCCTGACTCAGGTACAGGACCTTGCACTTGGACTTGAACTTCATGGGGTTCACATGGGCCCAGTTTTCAAGCCTGTCAAGGTCCCTCTGGCTGGCATCCCTTCCCTGAAGCACATCAACTGCACCACTTAGCTTGGTGTCATCTCCATATTTGCTGAGTGTATATTCAATCCCACTGTCTATGTCATTGGTGAAGATACTAAATAGTATTGGTCCCAGTACGGACCCTTGAGGGACACCACTCATTACTGTTTTCCACTTGGACACTGAGCTGATGACTGTGACTCTTTGGACATGGCCATCCAGTCAATTCCTTATCCATCTAACAGTACATCCATCAAACCCACATCTCTCCAATTTAGCAACAAGAATGTTTTGGGGGACCATATCAAAGGCCTTACAGACATCCAGGTAGATGACATCCCTTGTCCGCTGATTCAGTCACTCCATCATAGAAGGACACTAGATTAGTCAGCTAATTCCCTCAGGACCCTGGGATGCATCTCATCAGGTCACATGGACTTATGTATGTTCAGGTTTCTCAGGTGACCTCGAACCTGATCTTCTCCCACGATGGGAGGCACTTCATTCCCCTAGTCCCTGCCTTGAGGNCAGTTCTGCAGCTGGGCAGGGCACCTTTCCTTCTGTCCCTATTTATCTGTCTTCTTTGTGGTTTATTGTTTTGTAAGGAGAATGTGTTTTGTCACATTCATGAATTGCAGAGCAGTTTTTCATGAACTGGCAGGACTGATAGCAGTAGTTTTTCTTCTCAGCAGTCTATAATTCCACTTCTTTCTCATTGCCTGTCTTTTATGTTTCCCCCTTATCTATTTCTTTCTCCCCATAGATGGGCAAAGCTGCCTGGAATAGTAGATGGCAATTACATTGTGCAGATGATTTCTGTAAATTGGTCTACTTTTCAAGCACTTGTAAGCAAAATTATTTTAGCTGAGAGGACATCAACTTCAGAAAAGGAAGAAGAAATGTATGCATCGTTTACATGGTTGAATATACAGGCTCCAGATTAGAAAGTGTCAATACTATTTACATATGATAGATAATGTTCATTGGCTTTATTCCTTAAAACTATTTTTTAACATTCCTATTATTTCAAAGCATATTTTTCTAGCTAGTGCTTTTTTTTTAACCTAGTTGTCCTCTGCACGTTTGATATGTATTTAGCTATCTTATTTTTCTTCATTTTTAGCTGCAATAAAATATGACAAGCAGATTTTTAGAAATGCTCAGTGTAAATTAGTCATTGACAAATCTAAGAAAAATTATATAAAAGTGAGCATTCTAGGAAAACTCATTATTTACAATGCTACTGTGTGTTTCATCCTAAAGAACCAAAAGTTTGTTGTATTACAAACTACTACAATAATCACTTTACAGATCATGGAATCACAGAATGGTGGAATGGTTTCGGTTGGAAGGGACCTCTAAAGATCATCCAATCCAAATGCCATGGGCAGGGACCCCTTCTGTTAGATGAGGTTGCTCAGAGCCCCATCCAACCTGACCTTGAACACTTCCAATGATGGGTCATCCACAGCTTCTCTAGGCAACCTCTTCCAATGTCTCATCACCCTTGGTGTAAAGAAATTCTTCCTTATGTCCTCTTTCAATTTAAAGCCTTTGCCCATTGTCCTGTCACTACAGGCCTTCATTAAAAGTCTCTCTCCATCTTTCTTATAAGTCCCATTTATATACTGAAAGGCTGCAATAAGATCTTCCCTGAGCCTTCTCTTTTCCAGGCTGAACAACCCCAACTCTCTCAGCCTTTCTTCACAGGAGAGATGTTCCAGCCCTCTGATCATTTTTGTGGCCTCCTCTGGACCTGTTTCAGCAGGTCCATGTCTCTCCTGTGCTGAGGACCCCAGAGCTGAACGCTGTACTGCAGTTGGGTCTCATGAGAGCAGAGTAGAGGGGGACAATCACCTTCCTTGACCTGCTGGCCATGCTTCTTTTTGTGCAGCCCAGGATACAGTTGTCTTTCTGGGCTGCAAGTGCACATTGCTGGCTCATACCCAATTTTTCATCCACCAGTATCCTAAAGTCCTTCTCTGCAGGGCTGCTCTCAATCCATTCAACCCCCAGACTGTACGTACTGATGTTTGGGATTGCCCTGACTCAGGTACAGGACCTTGCACTTGGACTTGAACTTCATGGGGTTCACATGGGCCCAGTTTTCAAGCCTGTCAAGGTCCCTCTGGCTGGCATCCCTTCCCTGAAGCACATCAACTGCACCACTTAGCTTGGTGTCATCTCCATATTTGCTGAGTGTATATTCAATCCCACTGTCTATGTCATTGGTGAAGATACTAAATAGTATTGGTCCCAGTACGGACCCTTGAGGGACACCACTCATTACTGTTTTCCACTTGGACACTGAGCTGATGACTGTGACTCTTTGGACATGGCCATCCAGTCAATTCCTTATCCATCTAACAGTACATCCATCAAACCCACATCTCTCCAATTTAGCAACAAGAATGTTTTGGGGGACCATATCAAAGGCCTTACAGACATCCAGGTAGATGACATCCCTTGTCCGCTGATTCAGTCACTCCATCATAGAAGGACACTAGATTAGTCAGCTAATTCCCTCAGGACCCTGGGATGCATCTCATCAGGTCACATGGACTTATGTATGTTCAGGTTTCTCAGGTGACCTCGAACCTGATCTTCTCCCACGATGGGAGGCACTTCATTCCCCTAGTCCCTGCCTTGAGGTTCAGGGGCTTGAGACATGTGCGAAGAGAGATTCCCATTGAAAACTGAGGGAAAAAAATTGCTGAGTACCTCAGTCTTCTCCATGTTGGTTGTCCCCAGTTCTCCTGTCTTATTTATCAGGATGGGTACGTTTTCTTTAATCTTCCTTTTGTGGCCAATGTATGTACAGAAGTCCTTCTTCCTATTCTTTGCATCCCTTGCCAAATTCAGCTCCAACTGTGCCATATCTTTCCTGATCCTATCCCTACACATCTGGGCAGGATCCGTATATTCTTCTCAGGAAACCTGTCCTTGGTTCCACTGCCTGTGCATGTCCTTCTTATACTTTAGTTTGATCAGGAGGTCCTTACTCAGCCATGCTGACCTCCTGCCTTCCTTTCCTGATGTCTTATACATGGGAATTGAGAGCTCTTGTGCTCTAAGAAAAATATTCTCAACAATCTGCCAGCCCTGTTCAGCTCCTTTATCCCTGTGGACAGTTTCCCAGGGGGTCCCACCCACTAACTCCTTAAACAACTGAAAGTTTGCTCTCCTAAAATTCAAGGTCCAAACTCTACTCTTCAGCTGGCCCATATCCTTCCAGATTGTGAATTCCACCAGGGCATGATCAGTGCAGCTGAGGCTGACACCAGCCTTGACCTCTGGAATTAGTTCATCAATATTCAGGTGTGTTTGTTACTTACAATGCCTAAAATAATCATGAGACAATTATAAGAAAATATACTTTCAGAAGCTCTGAGGAACCTAAATATACATGTACTCAGAAGATTTTGCCAATAACAGTAGTCAACTAAAATAACAGTATATACATACTAGAAGAATTAATGTTTGACGCTGGAATTCTAAATCAGCAAAAGTACTAGGGCACCCTTTGTTTCTAAAGCCATCGAGTAACTTAATAGTTTTCTTTAATATCTGAGACTGATTCAAAAGTTGTCCAATATGTACTAGCTTGTTTGGAGGAAATTAAATTAGGTGACTTAAAATGAACAATATTGCAGATCTATAGGTTAAAATTATCTTTTAAAATTTCCAGTGTTTCCCTAGCTCAGGCTTTTTTTCATGGTGTCTTCTGAATTTGACAGATAGTCTGAGTTGAGTAAGTGTCATTCCTGAGACTGACAAACTCATCAAACTGAAAGACTTTTTTAAAAAAAAAGCTGATTATGTTGGGAATAATAAAGCCTGATGGCCTTTAGTATTTTTACACTACATTTCAGGAAATGCCTCTAAATTAAATATTGATACTTTAATTCAAGTGTTGCAAAGCTATAACTGATGTATTTTTTAAGTGAAGAGAGAAAGAAAGAGGAAGAGATAACTGAGGAAAAATTATTATTTTCAGTTATTTTTGTTGTCATATATTTATTGTGTTGTCTTAAGTGAACTTCTCAAGTGTCTTCTTTCATAATTACAAATTTTGTAAAGGCTGCAGTTGAAATTATTCAAATAGGATAAGGCCAATGAAAGGCTGCAGTACTAACATTTCATCATATTAAATGCAAGGCAACTAATTTCATTTTTTTAAGCTGCAATACCTTAAAACTCTGTGATACAAACTTGATAAGGTATCTGGAGTACTGGCACGACAGTCAGAACTGTTATGGTCCCCAAAATCTTCAAGAGATGTATCTTCAAGATGATAAATCTTGTTAATTTTAGTAGAAATTAAAGATGCTGAGCATTTTGAACTACAAGCATGTACTGTGTATGTCTGCTACAGAAGAGAACCAGAGTGTATTCTTACATTTAGAAAAAATGATTGAGGAGGCAATTAGTAATTGTTTGAATTACACCTGCATCACTGAAGAGGGAGACAGCAAAATTTTAAAAAGGAACTAGAGAGCACCAAAATAATCTTGCTACTACAGCTACCTTGCTTCCTGAAACAGCAAAAATACCTGCAACCAATCACATAGATAAAGTAGATAAAATATTGAAAGGGTATAATAAAAGAGGAAATTCCCAAATTCTCAGTATAAAGAGAGAATCTCTGTGCTCTCTCAGTCCCCTAAATAAAAAACGTGATGACCTGACGGGAAAAGGGGGAAGAATGTTCATCTGAGGATTTTTCCTTGTCAGACTTGGCTCTCATGCCATTGTCATCTTTCTGTAGCGCTGCCCAGCCTTGACGGAGTTGTGCCGGTACGTATGACAACAGCTTGGGTGCTGTATGTGGCCCCGTGCCTGGAGAGTCTCTGCCGGCACCACTCTTGCTGCAGATACGTGCATTCCTCACACTTGAGTGACTTGTCTGCGACCTGTGGCTTCTTCAGTCGACCTAGGCAGGTAGGCATCTTTTCTCTTTTTTTCCCTTCTTTTTCTCCTTTTTTGTCGTAAAGGAATTTGCACATAATCCTGCCTAGCTGTTCCCAGCCGCCTGTGTTGTTCCTACTCAGAGGTTAACCAGTGCAGAAGGTTTTCTGCAAATTCTCTGAACTACAGCTATTCAGAAAGAATTTACCAAACTTTTTTTTTTAGGCAGAAAAATATGCATAAACAACAGTTTCCACGATCTCATATTGACTGAAGTGAAGGGCCCTGTGGGGGAGAAGTATGTAGAAAAGTTTCTCAGGTTTAGTTTTAGGAGATTTTCGGCTTTAGGTTGTATTTGTTACTGTATGATATGTATTAGGTACATAAAACAGTTCCAATATATTTCTTTTAGAAGATCATTACAAGTTGCAGCAGCTTAATGATGATTGAGACATTGTTTCTGGATCTTTACATTGTAAAGAGCTATCAAATGGTTTATCCACATTTAAAATAAAAATTAAATTATAACATTACATCAGAAGTTTTCATAGCTAGATTTGATTTATTAGAACAGAAATCAATGTTTCAGTCTAGTCCGTTCTGTCCAAAACCTGAAAATCGATGGAAGCATATTTGCAGATACTAATTTTGAACTGAAACAGTATTTTGGAGAGTTTTCTAAGGGTTCCATATTGTTTCTGAAATGGATTGATGACTTTAATTTTGCATTTAACTTCTATAAATTTAATTTATCAAAAGATTAATTAAAGCACCCTCTAAGGTAATAAAGTGGACTTCTGCTTGCTCCCGTACATTCATCCACCATTTTGTCCCCTAGTCAGTCACTACTATGAAGTGCTTTTGCATTTTTCACAGCCATTGCTGGTACGTATTGTCCCAAACAACTTATTAACTTTGACAGACTTTTCCACCTCACTGCTCAGCTTCTTTTCAAGACCATTAATGACTAAATTAAAAATCATGGAGTCAAATGCAAATCTCTGAGGAATTCTTCTGATAATCTTTCTCCCCTGTGAAAACTATTTCTATCTCTTAATGAGTAATTTCTATCCATTTTAGTCACCTTCTCCACAGTCATCTTCATCTCTGAAGGGGTTTGTTCAACACCTTTTCAAAGTCAAGGTGCACTATATCAGCCTGCTTGCTCCAGTCTGGAGCCTCGCTGACTACTCCAGAGAACTGTATATTTGTGAGAAATGCTATTCCTTTGCAAAAGCCATGCTGGTCTTCCCTAATCGTTCATATTTATGAACCATAATAGTTTATGTTTATTCAGGTGCATATTAATTCTATTTTTCAGCCAGTTTCAACTAATTAACCTGCTGGATGTATTGAGCTACTGGTCAGTCCTTGGATTCCCCCACAGCCTTCTGAAATAGTTGGTGTCACGTGTGTCAGTCCTCGGCTTCCACACTGCTTCTGAGAGAGAGGTTTGTGATTTATTTCCTTCATCTTCAAGTCTCCCTGGAGCCCAAACGTAAATATCAATCAGTCTTACAAATTTTTTACCCTTAATTTTTTCTATTCCTTCAATAACTTCTGCTGACAGTTGGGCATATCCTTTAACGTGTCTATAGCTGAAAAAAAGGTTCAGCTCAGAAATCTCCCTGAACTTATCCATGTTAAGCAGGGATATAAACAAGTCATTTTTCTTCTCTGCTATGGCCTCCTTCTCCTCTGCGTGCTCTTTTCATGCTTTGATTCATTTCCTTGTGCTACAAACTCCCTAGAAGGCTTGTCCTTCATCTGTTTAAAAATGGATTTATTCTTTGGTTTTGTGATATCTGCAGATAGTTTGTCAAACACTTTTTTTGGTGCTGCCATTTTGTGTTTTTACATATCACCGACCTCTTAGTGATTATTATTCCTTCTATTATCCAAATTTCAATACAGTTTAAGGGTTTTAAAGGGTTTCCCTTTCTAATGATACCCCCTAGCCTGTTGGATTTTCTCAAGTCTTTGCCAGTAGGTTGTATTCCTTTACTTTGAGAAGCCATATGGTGGTATTAGATAGTCACTGTGCTACTGGGAATGATTAATCTCTTTAACCTTTTTCTAACAACTTTTCTCATTTATATGTGATTTCTCTTTTTAAAGTTAATCAGCAGTAGACCTTTTGATTTAGTAGCTTCAGGATTCTGGAATCCAAATGTCCTATGGTTATTCATTACACAGTGACTTCTAATGATATCGCTTGAAGTGATTCCTGCACATTGGTCTGGGCCAAAACCAAAAAACTGTCATTGACAGCGTCTAGATATTTAATCTCAAAATCATACACAGATGTGATATTCACCCAGGCTACCGGAGAGCACTTTACTCTCTTGCCTGTTGCACTTCCTTTCAGGTTCCAAACTCTCCTTTAGTATTGTGAAGCCACTGTCAACACCTTTGTCAGGTGAAGTAATATATTTCCAAGAGGTTTTTTTCCTAAAATGGTCCTGGAATATTTTACCTGATGGATTTTGGATTTGGTACAGAGAATGCAGAGTTTGACTTGTTCAGTTCTGTGCAACTTTGTAAAGTACAAACACAAGAAAAACACAATAATAAACCAGACAGTCCTATGATTACGGCTTCCTCTTCTGTACGCACCGATGCATGATTGTTTGTAGCCAGTTTTTGGCTGGTATACTACTGTGAGTACATACCTCTTGGTATTTAAAAATCACTTAGCTCTCTTAAAGCAAGCACTATCCATGTGAACATTTCCAATATTCCAGTCACTTGCATCTCTGAGTCGCACACCAGTGACATACAAGAAGGTTTGCAGCATGATGAATTTATGACAAAAAACTTTTAATGGCTTCCTTTAATGTGGTGTCCTGGTTTCAGCTGGGGTAGAGTTAATTGTCTTCCTAGTAGCTGGTACAGTGCTATGGTTTTGAGCTAGGTATGAGAAGAATGCTGATAACACACTGATGTTTTCAGTTGTTGCTAAGTAGTATTTAGACTAAGTCAAGGGTTTTCCAGCTTCTGATGCCCAGCCAGCAAGAAGGCTGGAGGGGCACAAGAGTTGGGAGGGGACACAGCCAGGGCAGCTGACCCAAAGTGGCCAACGGGGTATTCCATAGGAATAATCTATAAGAAAAAAATTATTATTATTATTGTTGTTGTTGTTATTGTTATTATTAATGTGAAGTCACATCTAGTATATAAACTGGGTATAAACTGGGGGAGTGGAGTGGGAGAGGATTGCTGCTCAGGGACTGACTGCGCATCGATCAGCAGGTGGTGAGCAATTGCATTGTGCATCACTTCTATATTCCAATCCTTTCATTATTACTATTGCCATTTTATTAGTGTTATCATTATCATCATTACTTTCTTCTTTTCTGTTCTATTAAACCATTCTTATCTCAACCCACAAGTTTAACTTGTTTTTCCGATTCTCTTCCCCATCGCACTGGGGGGGGGGGTAAGTGAGTGGGTGGCTGCATGGTGCTTAGTTGCTGGCTGGGGTTAAACCACAACATGTGGTATGTGGTATGTTGCAAGATATCCCACTTTCCTAACCACACAAATCTTTGCAGTAGTTTTTCTGGCTGTATTCAAGTGAGAGTTATACTGGTTTAATTGACATCAAACTCTTTCAAGTCAATATCAGTGCAATATAGAATTGAATTGGGGTTAATGTTTTAAACATATGCTAAAATCCCCTTGAATCCTTTCAAAACAAGAGACAAAACCCCTCAAAGAAAGAAAATTGTAGAAAGTTTTTGCTCAGGCTTAGACAAGTGTGGTCCGGTAAGTACTAATAAAAGTCCTTATAAAACTGTGAAATACCAAGCATAAAACCAGGTTTATTTCCAAAGTGTATAACATAAAACATTATGTTTATATGTATCATGTGTTGAAAGAGTTCTAAAGTGAGAAGCAAACTGCTGGGCAAATCTATGCTAAATATGCACTATTTGTAAGTGCCCATAGTGACCTAATATCCTGAGAGTCCTAATTTAGTAAAGCTCTCTGGCCTCTTCCCCAATTCCCCTAACTTGCATCTTGAGAGCTGTAGTCCTCCAGGCAGATCATCCATGCAGGAAAAAGATGAGGCCGACTTTCACACTGGATGCCTGTAGTACCTTGACCAACCCCTTCAGCCTGAAGCACCCCCAGAAGTGAAAACCCGAGTACGTTGTGGTTCCAGAGGGGCCAATCCCTGAGCTCTTAGTAGGCTGTGCAACACAGCTGCCACCTCACTCAGCAGGGAGTAAGATTTTTGTCTCATTAACTGCCCTAGAGGTTATTCATCAGAGAAGAGCCTGCTTCACATTTGCTGGTTTCATATGTGAACGTTCTCCATAATGGTGGGATATGGCAGATTATTTAAATGGCTGGTACAGTGTAGGCGTCTGTCCTTGGAGAAGACAGTGAGAGCTGGGCTAGGCAGTGGCTATAGGTTTTTAAAATTTGAAGACCATGTTCAGTAAAGCTCTCGGGTCTCCTTCACTAAGGCAGAGTCACAAGATTATTTTCCAAACACCTCCCTGATTGTTACATGATGTTAAACCTAGCACCAGGCAGTGCTCTTTTGGGGGACAATAAATATAGACAATCTCATCTATCTTCCTGAGTGAGGATTCAGATGACTACACGCTGCTATTAAAATCTAGCTTAGCTAGATTAGCTTAGCTTAGCTGTTGCAGATTAACTTGTCTTTTGATTGTGTTGTCTATGCAGTTTACATGAGATCTAGCTGAACGCCACTGGTCAAAAACCTTTTAATGTTAGCCAGCAACAGAATAAAAGGTATTGTTGTATCTACCACTCTTCTGCATCTATGAAATTGTTCAACACTTCCTGAATGACACATTGATTTAATAGGAATACTTTAAAAAACCAAACCAAACCAAAAAAACCCTCCCAAACTGAAGACACCTATCCATGAAAAAATAATTTGAGTATTACTTTCCTCAAACAAGCACAATCCAATGACATGGAAGTGTCAGAGGTAAAAAACAGTATTAGAATTTAAGAACTGTAGAAGCACACTGCCTGATGTCCACTACACTGCTCTGCTTAAGCTCACACTGAACCAGAACGAGAGGATATTATCATACATCCAGAGGGAAGATAATGAAATTGGATCACGTTGCTATTGGTTAATGTGTTCATCATATATACAGTCATCCTGTCCCCATTGCCTTCCCTAAACTGTTGCTTCAGAGAGGATGCTCATCATTGTAAGAGATGCTGTCTTTATGCAGGAAGGAGCTTCTATTTGAGCCATGATAAATGCCATTTATATCTATGATCAGAATGCAGATCTTCAATTAAGTTGAAAATATGATAATGGGTCCTTGTACCCAGATTCTACCTGGTCCCAGGGAGTAAAAGTCTGTAAAATAGAAATAATAAATCTTAGCATCATAGAATCATTTAGGTTGAAAAGACCTTAAAGATCACTGAGCCAACTAACCAATTAGGCTATATGGTTGAAGTGTACTAAAAATATGATCTTTAGTTCTGAAAATAAGCAAAGGTATTGCAAATTTGAAGTTTACTACAGTTATGATCACTATATTGGAGTCGGCAAGTCTGAGTTTATGAGTTGAAGTAAGAACAGGTAGTGAAATAAAAGGAAATTAGAGCATTATAAGCAGGTTTGTTTACTCCAAATCCAATAATCTATTAACATATATCAGGGTCTAAACATTCATTATATTGCCAGAACTCTCCCAGTTTATTCTAGTACTTCAGGACTTGTACAGTTCCTGTACTTCACATCTTCCCATTTTCATAGTATCCATGCGCCAAAACCTTTCTAAAGGGTGGGCCACGACTTTATTAAGCGCAGACTGATATGAGACATAACCATTTCAAGCTCTTTTTCGTTAAAATGATTCTGCTGTTACTTTGCGCTTTCTTAAATAAGTCTGTGTTTCAAGATCCATACTTGATTTTCACAAGTATTTTCAAAGCATTCCGATGATCCTTACATCTTTTTTTTACACAGTGGAAGGTAATGTGACCATGCATATTCTAGAAAACTCTTCCAGACACCTTTTCAAAGCAAATATCATTCAGGCCTGCATGTTAGTACTGGTTGTCTCTAATCCAAAGGAAGTTACAGTCACTTCATTAATTTGAAATTATGTTCAGACACTCGCTTGGATGACACTGAAGATTTCTGGCTTAATGAACAAAGTAATGCACAAAGACATTATTCATACATCTGTAGGAAGAAAGGCATTTTTCAGTTTCTTTAAAATATTTACCACACATGGTAAATCAGTGTTTTCCCTTCATCTGTCTTTCACGTAAAATTGCACTTAAATCTGAGGTTTCCTTTTGCTCAAGCAAAACCTGGGTTTTTCTTTATTTTGCTGTTATCCATGTCACTCCATCTCCTTAATAACAAAAGGGCTAAAACAAGCCTAGTAAAACAAAACGGAAACGAACAATCTTGGAGTAAGGAGTGTCTAGTTTTTGTACCATTTTACAGGAAATATCTCCAATGGTTTGAGCCTCGGGTTTCCACTGTATCAAAACTAGTTGTGTTTACTAATTTAGGTCCCTGCAAAAATTTCAGCCGCCCCACCTCCCTTACCTTTTGTTGTGCGGTGCACAAGTACAAATACAGTATTGACAGCATCTGCTACCTTCCTCTTGATGAGATAATAAATTCATTGCTGTTGCAGAGTGAACACTTTTCTTTTTTACTCTTCCAGCTGTGTTTTTCTTCACTGGTTTCAGATGAATAATCTTTCAGCTTTTCTTTCTGTGAAGTTTACAGGGAATTTACAACTCCCAAAGGACAGCTGTTAAAACAATATCAGATATCCTATTACAATCCTTTTCTCTTTCCTCCTAACTTTTAAGGTATACATTTTGTACCTGAGTTATCTTGGGGGGGGGGGGGGGGGGGTNGCTGCTTGCTTCAGGGCCCAGAGGGAGTCAAGCTTCTTTGTGTGAGATTAACTCCTTGACAGTTTCTCTGACTTTTCTCTTAAAACGAAGAAAATGGTGCTGAGATGGGGCACTGCACTGACGGGCACAGCCTCTCTGGAGTTGCATGAAGCCACAGAGCTCTGCAGAGAGCTGCAAACGCCTTCAACAAATGGTTAAAAGCACATGTGTCTACTCTAGGCTATAATTAGAAGAATATAGTAGAGTAGCAGCATTTAATGTCATCTCCATAGGCATTTCATGCAGCCAATGCTTATTATTATTTCTTGGCATTTGTTCACAAGGCCAGCTACTCTTGTAGGGGAACAGCACAGAAGATTTTGATGGGAGTGGCTATGAAAATAGAAATTCACTGCAGAGGCAGGAGAGATTTTTTTTTTTGTTCTTTTGAAGTATGTTTTATTTTTCCTCCCCTCTTCCTCTGAAGCATCAGATGTTGGCCATCTATGAATGCAGGGAACCCCAGAGAAGACAGCACCAGTGTTCAGATGGCATTGAGCAAATCGGATGGCCCAAAAAGTTAGCTGTGCTATTCTTGTTCTTACAGTGCCCTGGAAGGAGTCAGAATCGGGTGGACGTGAGAACAGAACCACACCACTCAGTGACACATAAAGTTAATTTTATTAAATAAGCTATAGAATGTGAGTAATAAGTTCTATTCTAAGATTTCTGTTCCACAACACTCACAGACTTCTCACTCACAATGATCAAGGCCTTCCAGTCCAGCTCTGACCAGCACCACAGATCTGGAGGACCGTGACACCAGTCTAACTTCTCAACATATCCAAGTCTGCTGCCAGCCTGACCCATGGGCATCGTGGTTCCACCTTGGACTCAGTCTTCTTCACGGGGTCAGACATCTATGTATAGAGTTCCCCTCACCTCCCCAGAGGCTATTATTTTCACTATTTATTGCTTTCTAAAATAGATTTTATAAGCCGCTATCATGTCGCTCAACCCGATTTCTTTGAGTTTCCCTATATTGAATGCCAGTTAGCATCTTCTACCTGGATTCCTACCACACTCTGGTCTCCTGCCCCCAAATATGTAAAAAGGGTGTGAATTTGGCAACAGTAATATAAGGAAGTTTATCTGTCCATTTTTATTATGCAGGGTATACTGGATTGATATGATCAGTCACATCTGTGAAGATGGCAAAAATCTCGTTTACCTGAGCAGTGCTTTCAGGTCAGCTTTATTTTTCCCCATGAGATAGACTCTGTGGAACATCAGTTTCTGGGTTTAGAGTGAGGAAGGACTTTTTTACCAGATCAGACTGGCTGAGACACTGGGCTCTTTTTCATGTTCCTCTGCAGTACTGAGCAGTGATTGTTGCCTAAGACCAGCACCTAAGCCTATTTTCTAAACGCTTTCTGCCAGAGCATGACACAAGAGTGTCCTCTTGCTTTCCCTCCTCCTAACCTCTGGAAACCTCTTTGGTTTGTGACATGGTTGTCTGCACTGCTTAGACTAGGGAAGGAACTGGGATTTTTTCACATTTTTGAAAAATGTTTAGCTTAAAGCATCCCAAAGACACAGAGGATATGGGGCAGAAAGTTGCCAGGACCCTGGGGTAGGAAAGTTTGGCCTATAGTTCAGGAAAGCATACTAATCCCTCAGTATGCTTATTTGCTTATCCAACTGAAAATAGTTAATTAGAAAAAAAAAATGGCTTTTGCAGAGATGACAACTCCTCTGATGGTAAAATATGGCAAATACCCTGGTAAAAATCAATATGGCCAAGCTATTAAACCCCAAACGATACTTCTTATTTAAGGGGGTTTTTTATTATTGAAGCCTTCTCCCCTGACTATACTGTCACTTAAAATATCACTGTAATACAGGAAAAATATGGTTTTTCTATACTATTGATTGTGCTCTGCATGAGTATAAATGGTGTCACGAGATGGAAGGCAGATCAATAGGTCAGAACTTACAGATGATATAAAAATTCCTCCAGGTTTCAAGATAAATACATCAAGTCTTTCAACTATAGTTATAAAAAACTGCCCATTTCCTTTTTACAAGTTGTCTTAAAGAACTAGAAAACAGTTACTTACCTTGCAGTCTATTCCGCTATGGCAGTTTTATTGTCTTCTTTCTGGCATGCGATGGAAAGAGTATATATTTTCAGCATGGAATGGTTTAAGATATGAAAACACTAACCTCTGAATAGCCCTTCATCAAAAAGAAAATCTCACATCCAAGGTCTTTTAAGAGAAGCAAAACACTGAGATGCCGTTGGAGCAAATGGATGCATACAAGCAAGAGATGAAATATATATAAAAAAGACACACAACCCTTCCCGCCCCCCTGCCCTGTCATGAAAAATAGCTCTACCTCAACTTTGGCATCCCGTCTCTTATTTGGACTTAGTAGCAAACTGTTATGGGTTTGTGTGGCGCGGTTTTCTTTGGTAGTGGGGGAGAGGGCTGCAGAGGTGGCTCCTGTGAGAAGCTGCTGGAAGCTTCCCCAGCTCCAAAGAGTCGGACCCGCCTCTGGCCCAGGCCGAGCCCATCAGTGA
>VYZV01045832.1:106063-122590 GCA_013401275.1 Pandion haliaetus
TTGGTGAAGGACTGTCTCCCGTGGGAGGGACCCCACGGTGGAGCAGGGGACGAGTGAGGAATCTTCCCCCTGAGGAAAGAAGCGGCAGAGACGATGTGTGGCGAGCTGAGCCCCCAGCCACCATCCCCTGTTCCCCTGTGCCGCCGGGGGGAGGAGGGAGAGAGAACCGGGAATGGAGCTGAGGTGGGAAGGCAGGAGGGGTGGGGGGAAGGTGTTCTGATGTTTGGTTTCCCTTCCTAATACCCTTGTGTTTTGTTTCTGTTTTGATTTGTAGTAAATGAAAATGGATTTTGTTTCTTCCCCAAGTTGAGCCTGTCTTTTGCCCGTGCCCATAAGTGGGGAGTGATCCCTCCCAGTCCTTGTCTCGACCCACGAGCCTGCCTTTGGATTTTCTCCTCATCCCAAGGTGGCCAGGGGAGGGGGTGAGGGGTGAGTGAGCGGCTTCGTGGTGCTTTGTTACTGGCTGGGCTGAAACCAAAACCACGACACAAACTCATTCAAAAACTCTAGCTGAACTGAGTTAGATGCAGAAATACATATCATACCTCTGTAATCAGGAAAGCCAATGTACTGATGAATATTAAGGACAGGTTTCCGATATAAAGTCAGCTGAGCTATATTGCCTCATTTTTAGATTTTTCCCAGAGAGTATCATTATGGCACAATAAGCCTTCTCCAGTTAAAAAAACTGTTCGTTATGCCAGCTTGCTGCTTCTTATGAGAGAGACTAAAGCAATACAAGGTGATAAGGGCAGAACATCTGAATCCTCTGTTATTCTAGGGTACAGTTGCAATGCAATTATACCAGGCTCTTCATCAGCAGATAGAGAATTTTCTTTTGAACTAATGGACTCGCACCAGGAATAAGGAGATGAAAAAAAATCACAAAGAAAATCAATAGGTAAGAATAGCCAATGTTATTTTAACTAAATGGAGAACTTCATTAACTAAAATATTCCTTTTTTTTTCCCCACTACTGTTCTCACAGCTCAGCTGTTTTGTGCTTGACAATTGCAAGACAAGACAAAACAGGTCATAAAACTCAAGCATGTACAACTTCTATCAATGACAATAGAAGTCTTTCCAAAAGCATAAAGAACAACAAGATCTGACCCTTTTGTAGCTTATGGTCATGCTACTGAAAAATATGAGATAGAAAACTCAAATATCATTAGTCAATATTAAATCAGAGCAAATTTGCTCAGGGTTAAGCTGCAGGGATGTTGGCCCAAATTGTACCCAAATTGTAATGTTAATGCCAGCAATGGAGTCTGCATCACCTCACATTAGCTTCAAACTTCCAGCAGGGGCTTCTGTTCCCTGACAAAAACAAACACTAGGCAAATCCGTGTAGGGTGAGTTCTCACAGGCCTTTTTTTTTTTTTCACACAGTAAATAATTTAATTGCACCAAGCATTTGGAAATTTCCAGAGAGGTAACTTGCTTTGTTGACTGCATACATTATAACCTTTATAATTTCATTGGAATGGGTTATTTTTATGGGAAAACGTTCTTCTGCCTCTAGATAAGTGCCAATCTGTTTACTGAAAATAATAATTGGAATGCAGCAAAGGAAAATTTTAAAATTTAAAGTCATTGAAGTAAGCCAATTTAGAATATGAATAAATACTCAGTTGAGGAGCATAGTTTACTTTAATGGCTTTTTGTATTCTATTAAATGACCAGAAAGGTCTCAGCTTTTCCTGGTGTACTTCAGAATCAAGTATTTGATTCTCAAAAGGTGGCATCATAAAATAATTACAAGTGAATTGTAATTGAGGAACAACAAAGCCAGTGAAGGGTCTGGAGCACAAGTCCTATGAGGAGCAGCTGAGGGAACTGGGGTTGTTTAGCCTGAAGAAAAGGACGCTGAGGGGAGACCTTATCGCTCTCTACAACTACCTGAAAGGAGCTTGTAGTGAGGTGGGTGCTGGTCTCTTCTATCAAGTAACTAGTGGTAGGATGAGAGGAAATGGCCTCAAGTTGCACCAGGGGAGGTTTAGATTGGATATTAGGAAAAATTTCTTGACTGAAAGGGTTGTCAGGCATTGGAACAGGCTGCCCAGGGAAGTGGTGGAGTCACCATCCCTGGAGGTGTTCAAAAAGCGTGTAGACAAGGCACTTCAGGACATGGTTTAAGTGGTGGACTTGTCAGTGGTAGGTGAAAGGTTGGACTCAATGATCTTAAAGATCTTTTCCAACCTCAATGGTTCTATGATTCTGTGATTGTCCTATGAGAGCTTTCCTGTAAGAGTTCAGTTCTTTTGGATTGAACTTTAACTATATAGCTTATAAAGGCTCATCATGTTCCAGCTGAGTTAATAGCTGTTGTTTCCAGACCTCGGTGAAGACAACCCTAAATGAATATTGAGATCTTTGGTTTTTCTTGTCTTTTGCTTTTTCCAGCTACAGTCAGTTGGTAGCACATATTCAACACTAATAATTGTTAAACAGCCATTAAGAATGAGTGACATGCAGCAATTTTACAGGTAGTCAGACAAGAATAACAGTTATAACCATTATATACCTTCAAACAGCCTTAGGAGTATAGTACTGTAATTATGGAAGCTTTCTTAGCAGCTCTGAAAGTCTACTGGGTGTTACAATACTGTGAGTTTATTTTTATCCTGGTTTCCTAAGAAGAAAAGTTTTATGCAATCATGTTGTCCATGTTCATTTATCTGTCTGTCTGTCAGTCAGTCTCCCCAACTTTCAAACCCGGCATCCAATTTCAACCAAATTTGAAAGTGCAGCTGAGGACTCAAAGCTATTAAGTGCCTACAAGCTTCATGAAAATAAACTATTGCATAGAAGTTGAAGGTTCAAATTAGTGTTCCCTTGAAAGATCACATTCTGAGTACAAGAGGTTTGTCTGACAACTGGCCAGTTAGTATGTTCATACAAATCAGCTGTAAAGCCTGTTACAGCATTTGCTGGCCAGATCAAATTATTTCAGTGAGGGAAAGAGAATACAGAGCCNCTTGGTCCTTGTTCTGGATTCTAACACAGAATTCCTATTGCTTTCCTTGGAAATTTGTTTTATGGATTGTTATTGTGCTATTGATGAGTTTGCAGGAGTATTTTGTCCATTTAAAACTCCTTTAAAAAAATACTGCTTTTTGCAGTGAGCTTTTTATGCACTAATTAATTCCCACAGCATCCTTATGAGACAGCTACATGTTATTATCTCTGTTTCTCAGAAATTGAAGTCCAGTACATCAGGTTGAATCTATGTTTAGGTCTTTGTTGAAAAAGCACTTCACAAACTTACTATCCCCCACACAGCTATGCTTGGTAGTTCTGGTATGTCATTTATATCAGCATATTCCATATTTTTAAATAAAGTAGCGTATTTTTTTTCCATGGTAAAACTTGGTCAACAATTACAACTCACGGAATTTTCTTCTTTGCACATTTGTTGCAGATTAATTTAAGATGCAATTACAGTATCATAAGGATTGTTGTGATCTGAGATCATCATAGAAATAAAGGAGTTAAGAAATCAGAGAAATGGTTGGAGACTATTATTAATTAATTATACTGCTAACCATAGTCTAGTAATGCTGTGTTTGATATTTGACAGTGTGAAATAATCGAGAATGTGCCTGGAAAAACTGGCACATGGTAGAAGCACCTTTGGTCATTTCGTCCTGAAGAGTCAGTTTACAAACTTTTCTCCTTTAAAATTCTGCCTAGAATTTAACTACAGAAGTATTTACCAAGCATGTAAACATCAAATTCCCTTCCACTTTCAGCCTAAAACTTTCTCCCAGTTGTATTTTGTGGCAATGAGTTCTTTCAGTGAATGACACACAGTAGCACCAGATTAGTTGCCCCTTTTTGTCTCTGAAAAGAAATGGCAAAGGGATTTACCATTTTCTGCCTTTTCTTCTCTCTGGTATTCATTGTTTTGTTTGATACTATAATGCATTTTTTGTCTTCACTGAAATAAACAGACATATTTCAGAAAAGCTTCTTTTGTGCTTTTTCACTGCTTCTGCTGATTCACATTGACTCTTACTGAGCCTACTCCTTATGTGCTGTTTCCCTTTTTAATTAAGGTGACCAGAACGGAACAGTGTCCTGCAGCTGAGCTGTGTAACTGGTACCCAGTTCTTTTTCCTGAACAGCTGTGCCTGAGCAGTGGCATGTATCCCACAGTATGTACAAGCAGTTCGTCTTAACCCTTGCAGTATGCATTGCTTTGTACTTGTTAACATTATCTTCCCCTGGCAAATACTGCACAATCTCTTGTCTTTACCTAGCTGCCCTGGAAACCTTTGCAATGTATTCTACTCCTGCAGGCCCAACACCTTTTTAATCGTTTGAGATCTGACTCTTTTCTGCTTATATGCTGTTCTAAATCATTAATTACTGCACTGAATTCTTCTAGAGCTGGCTTGAAAACTTGTGCCTTTCCACAGACAGAAAATATTATAAATGTTTAACATTTCTTTTCTTTTTTCCCACACTGAATTTACGCACCTAGTTATTTGATAATAAGAGCTAATCATGCAAATTAATCTTACAAAATTACATTAAATCAACATTACATTTAGGGCCAAGGCTGTAGCTGTGAGATGGAATAATGGACAACTCTGCAGCTGTATGCAGACCTTCACTGCCGTTGCAAGGCTCCGTTTCTATCCCGCAGTGAAGCGCAGTAGGCCAAAGAAGCTATCGCGGTACTTTACTGACAGCATGTACCAGCTGAGACTCATAGGCATTGCCTCTGTAGCCTTTACTCCTGTTCAGCTGCACCTTGATGGGAGCAGTGGGAGTACCCTGAAGGTCCTGTTCCTGCATGCCTAGACTCATGACCTTGTAATTTGCTTTGAAGTATAAGGACGTGGTGTGAGCTCTTCTTTCTCCTACTGTGCTTAATCACAATTCAATTATTTGAGTTTATATTGATAAAACTTGAGCTAAGTTTCCATAGCAACCATAATGATCGGAACATTGTAATGTGGTATACAAACACTGTTCGGTTCTGTAACTTAAAATGCGATGAAGCCAAGTAAAGCGCATAGAATCAGTGGCTGACATGCAGTAATTTAGAATTGGATACATCTTGCTGACCTTTACTTCAGCACCAAGTCTTCCTGGTCCTTGAGACTACCTTTACATCTCATGGGGAGAACGAGGACCCTTGAAACAATGATTCGTTTCTCTCTAAAGTAGCTTAGATCTAATATATGAAGTTAAGTAAGACCCATCCTCAAAAATTCTTCATCCCATTTATAAATATCCTCAGTTTTTACACTGCCACATCCTTTGGCCTCTAAATGATAATGCTACCTTGCATCTACCTCCCTGCATTTAGACTTCTGTTCCAAGATCCATGGCTAATAACATGCAAAGAAATATCAGTTTTCCCATCTACTCAATTACCACAAAGCAAAAAGCAGGAAAATAATGCAAGGAAGAGGGTAATTGCTCATTTGAGGGCAGAACGACGTAGGATCCTGGTGGGATCCTGTATAGAATCATAGAATCGTAGAATCATTTAGGTTGGAAAAGACCTTTAAGATTATCGAGTCCAACCATATGAGAATAATCATCCCAAATGTTAAGTGACTATATTAGCATAACTTATATAAATATTAAAATGTACATTTTTAAGATGTGATCTTCATTAGCTCTTGCCATCTCAGTTTCCCATGCAAGTGGCTTAGACTGGAGGAGTTTGTCAAAGCCATGGTGACTTTATCTCATTTTAGGATGCAAGCCCTTCTGTTAGTTGCCCTTTTCAACCCATCTTAGTTAAAAGAGAGAACTACATTTATGGTTTCTTTTAGCATAAATACAGTCAAGAGAAATGACATTCACAGTTTTATGTACAATTCCCCATCTTTCTGTGTCAACTGAAAATCCTCCCATGTTGTTCTTCTCTCTCCATGTGTTCATATTTCTGAATGTATGGCCTTTTATCAACAACAAATCCTCTATTTACACATAGATTATTTATTACCAGTGTTGTACTATGCTCCTTAGAAACTTTTATTTGCTTTAAACATAAACATCTATAAAAAGCACGTGGCACCTCCTTCAAAATGCCTGTGGATGGTCAAGTTGAAAACATGTGAATTAAGATTCAATTAATAATAAACTTACACCTTTCTCTGTATTTTCTACATTAGTTATAACCAGTAAAAAGTCAGTACTTTCTTGACTTCATTTGAAAAATGGAAGGTTTTGTTAAAAGTAATTAACACATAATTTTTGAAAGAATTATTGTTCCCTTGGCTGTCCTTTCCTTTCTTACTTTTTGCAGGAATGCTTAACATGAGCATTATTTCTGATGGCAAAACAAGGGATGCTTCAGGGTTCTTCGCACAGAACTTGCGAGCTCTGAGATTTTAGCTAGTGTCACTGTTCTGGAGATTAGACTTCATAGACATATTTGCTCAGAAGTACCTTGATTTATCAAAGAGGAGAAAGAAAAATGTGGAAACTTACAGATTGACATAGTTCATCATAAAACTTTGTATCAATGAATTGAGAATTCAAAGGAGATGACAAAATAATTAAAGGGATTAGAACAGATGAATTATGAAAATTTTTAAGAAATTAATTCAGTATATACAGGATGGAAAAAAGTTCTATTCTACTTGTCTAATACATTTGAAAACCTAATGACAATAGGTTTGAAAAATCTATTGACAACAGTGGTAAAGAATGGGAATGCTAATTGGCCACAGCATGCTGTGTGAAAAAGTTGAGGCATCAAGGTTTTTTTCATTTTTTCTGAAGTAATCTTTTTTCTGACTCATTGTTCCATGTGGTACAGAGAAAGTACTCTCTAGATCTTCTAATTTTCCCTTCTTAAAGTTCTCCTAGAAAATCTTAAGGAGAGGTTCAGCTGGGATTTTTTTCTTCACTCCAACAGGGCACATAGTTGCTTTAGACAGTTCTAAATCATCCTGATTAGGAAAGATTAACTTCTGGGGATTATTTACTTGTAGGAAAGTACCAAACAATACAAACTATCAGCAGTAAAAGAAAGTATCTTGAAATTCTACACCCCTGCTCACAAACAATCCCCAGTGAAGAGTTACGCCAGATGAATGCTCTCTTATGCTCACTTTAGTGAAAGGCAAATTAACACATTCCCTAGACTTTTACTGTGCCTCTTTGTATCATACATTTCCCTGTAGGAGAACATTTTTGTTATAATTCTTGTTAATTCTGCTGATGGCACATCTTTGCCTTGCAGAAATTTTTCCGTTTGAAAAACTGGTAAATGAGATAACATATATAGGAATGGTTATGGAAGAGGAAGATAAAACTGTGTTTTACAGTTTGTTCACTGAGACAGCCAAAGAACACTTGGAAAAAAACAGATTTACATGTATATGTGTTTAGATTTCCAGCAGAAAAAGAAGAGTTGGCACATCAGTCCTGGAAGAGTGTCTGACATAAGTTTTCCTTTGAAAAGACGACATAAATATGTTTCTTAAAAATAAGCTAAGGAAAAAAAGAAAAAAGGCAATCCATTCCTCAGCAAGCAGCCAAACAAAACCAAGCAAAAAATGATAAGCATAACTGAAGTTTTTATCTAGCTCTAAGAACTGATATGTGGGTATTTTGCACCTGTGTTCCAAGTAAAGAAAGTCTTTACAAAGCAAAGATACAGAATTTGCATTTTACTTTCCTATAAGGCTTACATTTTGTTGCATTATAAAAAAGGTTCTTGTTGTGAGGGCCTAGAAACATGAGGAAGTGTTGAAGCAGATTGATTACTACTGTGAATGACTGCATTCTGATTCAGGCAGCAACACTGAAAATATATGCACGTCCCTTGGTCATGCAGTTAGAACAGCATTTGTACATGCTTCAGCTTTTGCATGTGGTGGAGGTAGCACAATTGGTTTCAGTGTGTTCTGCTTTATTATTTCCTGCTGTTCCAAAGAAACCTTCTTAAAATATACCAGATGCATAGGAACAATTTTCTAAGCTCCTCATGATAAACCTTAAGTAAATGTGTAGGGGTGAAAGAGTAAATGTACAAGAGTAGGTGCAAAGAAATGTTTTCATGCATTAGCTGAATCTCTGTAGTAGTCTTTTCCAATATATGCAGCAAAGGCACCAACCAATATTTGACAGAATTGTCTGTATATTACGTGCAGTGTTTATGTTGCATACTCATGCACGTTCTACTGGATGTATTCTGTGAAGATAAATCCAATATTATTTAAACTCTTAGTACGCGTGGGATGGCAGAGGAAAAAGCCATACAGGGTATATGTGAATAGTCTTTGAAGCACAGCTAACTACAGGAAAACATGCATAATGTTAGCTAAAGTCAGTTTGCTTGGGCAGAAATTAAATAATTGCTTAGAGAATTATACCTTATTTCCTAACTTAATTAATTGATAGTGTATTATCTAGATCATTGTGAGACTAAACGACATTGCTGAAAACTGAATGTGTTCATTTCATATACAGGCAACCATAAAGGACTCTGTGGAAGAGGTACCTAGTGTCAGCATTGAAAGCTAGGGTGTTATGTTTAAGTAAAAATATTCCTCACTTCAGAAATCATGTCATGTCCCTGTCCCTGATGTTGCTACCCTGAGAACAGATTATTGCATTTTACCTTCACCTGTTCACAAAATGTTTTGCTGTTTTGACATCTGGCCCTGGAGAAGGACAGCCGTCCTCCACTGACCTCAGGCTAGACACCGGCTGCGTTAGTCCTGCTTATGTCTAACTGTGTTACTTACAATGGTTTCAGCGTAGTCAGATCATAAGAAGCCAAGCTGCATTTGGCCATTACGCTGGAAAAACACACTCAAAGATCTGATTTACCTTGATGTTTGCTTTCATTAGTGGACAAGTGAGACAATAATTTTAAGTGTTTGCCTGGACTGTACTTTAGAGGGCTGAACTTTTTATAAACATTAGAATTTGTAAGCTTATATTTTCAACACACCTCCATAGGACTAGTTCTTGTTTCTTTTAACTTCATCTTCAAATTTCTGGTTAAGGTATTTTAATGCATTTTTCCCCTCTAAAATGCCTTTTGTTGGTGTGCTACCATGTATCTTCTCTCGGCACCCAGACCAGCTTGACATTTGGAAAAACCTTTAGCAGACTATCAAGGGAGAAATGCTTCATGACCTTTCCTCTTAATACTTCCATTAGGCAGAAGAGGAGGAATCTGCATGGAATATGAAATATTGGATTTCATCTTCAAATCCATGGATCTGCTCAATGTGTAGGCTACTGTAAAATCAACCAGCGCTTCCAAGGAGCCTTCCTGAAAGTAAGGCATCAATGCAAATGTCCTGACAGGGCTTCCCTTGCACCTACTGCTAGCTGTTACAGAACCAGACCAAAAGGTAACCCTGCTCAATAGCCTTTTTTGGGCAGTGATCAGTAGACAAGGCCTGGGGAAGAGTTTAAAAG
This sequence comes from Pandion haliaetus, assembly GCA_013401275.1. Taxonomy (NCBI): domain Eukaryota; kingdom Metazoa; phylum Chordata; class Aves; order Accipitriformes; family Pandionidae; genus Pandion; species Pandion haliaetus. Next base: position 115,475 of record VYZV01045832.1, read on the forward strand.
CAGAGCTATCCTACAGTGATACTTCTCCAGCACGTCATCCTAGACCAAACAGTCTGAAACTCACTGAAGCTGCTGAAGGCCTTAAAAACTTCTTTGTCAAGTCTGAAAACTTTTCATTGAGCTTGGACTGCAAAGTACCAGAACAGAACAAGAAGACTGATTTTTATGTATAATTTCATGTAATCTTCCTGTCTTCCTGTTCTGGGCTCTCTAGGGGCTGATTCAGTGCTTATATGATTTTATCTACAACAGTGCATCCATCTGAAACAGCCCCAAGGCTATAGGATAGCACCCCTTGCCCATATCTTGTTCCAGGCTTTTAACCACGTATTTCCTATAGTCAGACCAGAAGTGTGCTGGGAAGGTGCTGGTGCCATGAGGCCCAGAAGGGATGCTGGCAAGGTGACAGTTGGAGGCTTGCCTGGGCATTCCCCTGCTAGCAGGCGAAGGCATCTGGATCCCCTCGGTCCACCTAAAGGCAGAGGCAGGTTCACCACGTTTTGTATGGTCAGAACGACAGTTCTGGTTTGCTGTCCTGCCCCAGCTGTGGTAATCAAGCACCAAGACTGCCTGACTGGTCCACCTAGATAGCCCCAACCACATCCTCCGCTGCTTCTTCCTTTTTACCACTGTCCCCTACCAAATAAACAACCTGTCGTTAATTACTTTCCACCCCATTAGTCCCTGTTCTGGTACATCTGTACCCTAATTTGGTATTTCTGATACTGTTAACTGGGTGATCTCAGCCACATATGGTATTGCTGACATGATTTCCTAGGTTTCCTAGGCCTTGCAAGTTTCCCGTCTCCAAAGGTTCCCCATACTCATCTCCTGTGAAGTTTGGCTCTTTCTTGCACATCTACTCCTGAACCACAAGTGAAATCCAGCCATTCCCTCATGGCACTTCCGTAACTTTCATTAGATCCCCGTACATCCATCTTATTGCATCCAGGAGTTTCTCTTGTCCCGTAGCTTTCCATGCCATTCAGCTAGCTTAACCCCAGGCCAAGACCTAGGCAGCCTGCAGCCCCGGCAGAGTGGGGATAGCCTGAATGACAAAAATAATCAGCAGATGAGGATAACTTTTCATATACGTAGAACATCAGACTGAGTTTCAGAAAATTTGCTTAAGAAGCATGTAAATGCCCGTTTTAACAAGTATGGCAAAACGTTTTAGACCCTAGTCTTGTTTAAAAGAGTAAGTAAGAATCTCATTTGCGCTGTGCTCATGAGAACAATCCCCACTGATGGGATAAACAGCCTACAGAGGGACGATGCAGATGCCCTTGCTTACTGAAAGGAGAGGATAAAAGCAATGTGCTCCATTGCCTTATTCATGATGCATCACTGCCTTCACAAATAATAGCCTATGTGACTTAGTAATTAAATATCCGTTACTACTTCCCACCTTATGTAATCGCATTTAGTTTTAGGACTATAGCTCTCAGGAAGACCTCCTGACCCATCAAATCCACCCAGCTGTGATTGCAGCCAGCCATTTAATAAGTATCTCATCTAGAAGGAGCCATACTGACACACCCTGCATCGCAAAGCACTCCCGGTGCCTTAGAAATTAAGATCTTTAGTGTAAAAGATCACAAAAAGAGGAGGAGGGCAGGAACAATCAAGCATATCAGCAATCCCCATCTCAGTAGAACAGCAGATAACTTTTTTTACATGAATATGCTCTGATGAGCCTGGGAAAGATGACACATGATGACACAGAAGAAGATAAAAATAACCTGGTCAACACAGCAGCAAAAAATACAACCTCATCAGAATGATGAGCTTTCCCATCGATTTTGTTCCCGTGTAGGTGACTCCACAAAGGTATAATAATACTGTGGAAAATTATAGTATGTGCCCTAAAGTGTAGAAGTAAAATTGTGTGAGGATTTTTAACTTACAATTTCTTTTCATTTTTACTACATGACCTTTTTACTGTTTCTTTCAGATTTTACTTTTTCTTAAAAGTTATGATGTTTGACTTTCTGTTGAAAGACATTAGACTGCTTAGTCCTCAGTAAGGGTATATTTATAAAGGTGAACATTATTTTAGAAATCCTAATTCTTGTAGGGAAACTTTAAGCATTGCAAGCATTATTTGACAATATATTTGTGTTTTCAAAAGAAATTCAGCAGTTAGTTTTTTGCAGTGCTTTTGAAATACATATACAATAGGGACATCAGCTAAACTATAAAAATAATATATATTACATTTTTCTAAATTTCTCTGACCTCTTATAAAGACTCATTTTATTGGAAGTAAAAATTATCTTGTAATTATGCTTATAGAACAGTTAGATTTGCATCAGCATGTCAGGCATGTATTGGAGGACAGTAAATGGTAACATCACAAAAAGAGCATGAGTAAGGGATATAGCCTTCTAAGATATATGTTCTTTCTGCATTTCGTTTCAGTGATGCTTTGTTGCATTCACATACCAGTGCAGTTTATAAAGCAGTTGCTTTGCTGTAGATTGTATAATTTAAATGCAAAAAGCAACAATTCATTATTAATAATTAAATTAATATAAATAATTAAATGCAACTTGTTGGTTTCAGTAATGTTTGTTGCAATAACTAAAAACTTTTCCAAAAATTTATAAATGGCAGATCATTTTGTATCACAAGAGAAATACGATACCTCTAAGTGGATTGTTAGGAGCAGGAATTTTCAATACTTAAAAGCAATGAAGTTTCTTAACATTTTTGCAATACATTTATAATAAATGTTAACCATAAGGAAGAGGATCATGGTATATTAATGTAGAAAGGTATTCTGTGCTGTGAATTGTTTAATGATCCTTCAAGTAGATGCTTGTCTGGGCATTTCAAAGACTACCTTGCCACTTCTCACTTTAATTATACATTTTAATTATTCTTAAGAGTTTTCAATTAAATATATTTTGTATGAAAAAATATTCAGCTGCCAGTTTTCTCATATAAGTAATCTGCAATTGTTTTCACTATTGTTTATGTTTATCTCGCAATTATTTACTGAGGCATGGGACCAACTGTGCAGTATTTGTTTCCTGAGTTTTTCTGTTTCATAATTGACTTCCAATGCTACATTTGTGATTTAACTTTTTTAATCACTCATTCAAGAATGATAGATCAATATTTTATTTGTCTTTGAAATTCTGTAATAGAAAATATGAAAACATTGTACAGGATTACTTGTAGTGTTACTTGGTTGACATCACTTTAATTTGAAATGTACACCTATCAGCTGTCTTTAGGAAGAGAAAAATCAGATGCTTGGCTTCTGTGAGTTCCTAGAAAATATCCAAGTCTCCAATCACATTTTTTTTTGCAAAATATCTTAAGAAGCAACATAAGAAGCATTCCACTGTGCAGGTTTCCTCTCTGCCCAAAAGGTCAGGTGCATTGAAATATCTGCAAATCCATGCAGTCACAATTGTTAAATTTTTAAAGAAAAAAATCTGACGAATAGGCTAAAGAAATCTTAGCTATGAATCTGAAAGTCAAGCTCATTACATCTGATGTAGCTTTAGAAACATGCCAAACCTACCCACCTTGTTCAGTCACAATCTTCCATATGTTTAATAATGAAAGCATGTAAAAGTCACCAAACACTATATTCAGAAGTGTCTGTGCTCTCTGAATCATGATAGTTATCCTGTAGCCATGAAAAGTTTCTCGGAGTCAAGGAGTCACACCTTAAGCATGATGCTCTGAGAATAATGACACCAGAATGCGGATAAGAGATTATTTCTACGTAGGCATACTGGAAACTGGTGGTAAAAACTGGCAATTGTAGCAAGGAGTGACAAATTTTCACACAGGTCAGAAATTGCATAGTGAAGCTTTCCTGCACATTGTGACTGTATGAAGGGTTAGCTTATCACTCCCAACACAAGGTATTAGTTGCACTACAAGCATTTAGATTCCAGAGAACTCTTTAGCATTATTCCATCTTTTGAGATATGCTTTTCAAGAATGTAACATCTTTGATATTTTAGGAAAATCTAGAGCCATATGCAGGGAAGGACTATAGATGACATAGCTATAGACTCATCACTTAGTTCTTTTGAGAAATAAGATTTATGCAAGAAAAGAAAGAAAACAGTATTTTGTAACAGTCAAACCTACTAAAAATTCTAAAAAACTAAAAAGATTCAACAAAAAAGATTCAGTCAGTGAATATTTGTATTTTTCTAAAAATGAGGCTAAGTCTCTGAATTAGGAAGAGTAAGCAGGGATGCATTTGAAATCTCATTTACTTTTAGGTTTTTTGGCTACCTATATTTACTTGTAATTAATAGTTTGATAGCAAAATGTAAGCGTAAGACATCAGAGTAAATAGAAAAACTGGACAATTACACCTTGCTAAAGCATCTATTCTCTCTGATCAGATGAGACAGTTTCATTTCAGTTACAGAACTGCCCAGCTCTGAACGGTTATGGTCAGAACATCAACAACCCAGGCATCCCCAGGAAGAGTTTTATTTTGGAGCAGGTTTGATCAAACTTTCACCACAAATAGAAAGAATGTGAAAATGCTGCAACTTGTTCTTTCTAAATCCTTTTCATTCAAATCACCGACATTTTGGGGAAGCAGACCAGTAAGCAAGGGATCACAGAACTGTCCATCATCTAATGTTAGAGAAACAAATAAGTAACAAACTCACTACAGTCACTGTATATAGTTTGTATTACTATATGCTCTCGGTTCTTGATGCCGTGAGGTGTCTCTATGGACCTCTGCAACTGTGGAATCCCAGTCATAACAGTCTATAAAACATCAATTCATTTTTAAGGTGTTATTTAATTTAACTCTGATAATTCTCTATGGCATCATATTAGCAAGTTCTTTCTTAATGTGAAGAAAGAAATGTGGATTATTTCTTTCTCCCATCAAAGCTGTTTCTCCCTCTGCCCAGATATGAAACATTTCCAATACATCTTTTTTTCTTTTTTGCCAGAATTCCATTTAGGTCAACAGAAGCTTTGGGAAAGTAAGAAGCCATATAAAGAGATGGTCTATTTTCTCTTTTCATATAGAAAGTTGTTTCTTAGCAGCAGTGAGCAAAAAGAAAGGATGAGAAGGTAATAAAATAAACATGAGTATGAATGAGAACGCCCAAACAGAAAAGACTCTATTGACTTCCCCTTTTTTAACAAAAGGAATTCTCTCAGAGGTGTACTCTAACTCAGCTATACAATGGCTTGAGAGCCAGAAAGCAGTGGAGCAACACATACAATTCAGGCATCAACAGACACTAAACTGGCCACAGAGAGGTATCATTTAGAATACAAAGTCAGATGAGTGCTGTCTCACTTAGTGAGTCTGGTTTAGGTCCAAAATCGTATGCATGTGCATAGCATTTTTGCTCACAGTCAGCAAAAAGTTGGGAATTTTAACTTCACTAAAAATGTCAGGCTGTAATCCGTACTTGGTTATATTACCAAGTACATTAAAAAACAGACCAGAGAGGGGCATGACGAAAACCCTCCTAGCTAATGATACAAAAAGCTGCTGGTCATGTGATTATAGGATAACTCAGCTCGGAAAGGACCTTGGAAGGTTTCTAGTCCAACCCCCTGCTCAAAGCAGGGTCTGCTCTGATACCAGACCAGGCTACTCACGGCTTTTCCAGTTAGTGCTTGAAAGCGTTCAGCAGTGGAGACTGCAGAACCTCTCTGGGAAACCTGTTCCAGTCCTTGAAATTTTTTTTCTTCTTGCATGCTGGACCCTCTCTAGTTTGTGGCTGAGTCTGTGGTCTTGTGTTCTCCCACCATGCACCTCTGGAAAGTGCGGGACTCTAGAGGTATGTGGGAGAATGAGCAGAAAATGGTATCTTGCCAAAAAAAGATCCGTGATGCTTTCATGGTATATCTTGGCTAACGACTGAAAGATATTTTCTGTTTCTTGGTAGTCTACACTTACTTTGAAACACTCAGTTCAGGACTAAGCAGAGAAGCCATTATCTACATGTGCACTCCAAAGAAAACTTCTGCACAAAAGCAGTTATTTTAAAAGGTCTTTATATACTCTTTCTGCTCATCTCAGAAGAGGAGTTGTAGTTTGTCCAGGGCTAGAAAGGCAAAAAGCTAAGTTATTTTCCTTCAGAAAATGCACTAACTTTATTAAGCAGTATATTAAAGCTATATTCATTTCAATTTTTTGTTAGAAAGGACTTGATTAAAAAGCACAGATAGCATTCTAAAACTCTTCAAGCTGATGCTCTGCTGTGGCTTCAGCTTTTTCTTTTTTTCCTCTGACGTTTACAAGTTTGGAAGAAAAGTTGTGCCAAGAAAAATGTGATGGAGACTAAGCTAATTCTTTTAGTTGGAAGGAGAGGAGCACTATTCATTGGATCCAGTGGGGAATTCGCCTTTCCTGACCCTACCCAGGAGATCAGACCCTGACCTAATTATTCTTGTTGGATTTCACTCTCCTGTCCAATTTGGATCTCCCAAGTCTTCATAACTTGCACCGCATTTAGCTTTGGCATGTTTTCAGTGCTGGGGAGAGTGGACGTGGGCTGAAGACAGATTCTGCTTGAGATGATCACTGCACTGACCATCAGGCAGCAGCCAGAGTGAGGTTGCTCTGCGAGGAGAGACAAAGGCGACAGCAGAGCAGGCAGAGGCAGACAGCTTACGAACAAGGGGTACGGTCCCACAGTGCCTGAGCATGGTGAGCAGAGCAGGTCTGATGATAGTAACTGGTTTCAGCCACGGTCCAGCGACCAGCAGGCATGGCCGCAGTGACAAGGGAGGTCCAAAGTCAAGCCAGAACATAAAGAAGGCAGGTGGCACAGCGCGGCGTTCACCCGCTGGAGATCGGGCAGAGGGTCACACATACAGGCACTGGGTGAGAGCGTACCTGGACTGGGCGAGGCTGGTCATGGTACTTGGAGCCTGTAGGTGTACTTACAGCCCAGCCACTGACAACAAACATTTGATAATTACTTTGCAATTTTTGCTATTAGTAGGTCCTGTGCTTTGTAACAGATTCTTCTAAAATGTATTTTCCTGGTTGTCGTGGTTTCAGTTCAGCTGGTAACAAAGCACCACGAAGTCTCTCGCTCACCCCCCCCCCCGAACCCTGCCCCTGGCCACCTTGGGCTGAGGAGAAAATCCAAA
>VYZV01045832.1:123203-154308 GCA_013401275.1 Pandion haliaetus
TCACTCCCCTCCCAGAGGCGGGTCCGACATTTTGGCGCTGGGGAATTTTCCAGCAGCTTCTTAAAGGGGCCGCCTCTACAGCCCCCCTCCCCTGCCACCAAGGAAAGCCACGCCACACAAACCCATAACACTGGTTTGTTTATAGGAATTTCATGGCATGTGGTCCCATCAAAATATTACTGAAATGAAGTTATATTTGTCATTCCTTCCAGTCAGTAAGTCAGTTATTCTGGCAGAGAAGGACCTTGAGCCTCAGCAAATTCATGCCTGACATTTGTTATACTCTCATCTTTTACATATGCACACCCCGATTACTTAATTAGTGCTAGTATCTTTCAAAGTTTGAAGCTAAATAGTCTCATATTTCCATTTTCATTTCCCTTTTTGAATTATAGGTGCTGTCTTGCAGCTCCCCTGCCTCCGCGGTCAGGCCTATCGTCCCATAACTCTTGAAGCTGAACAGTAAAAGCATTTCTCTGACTGACTCTTAAACACCTTACAGTAAGCCCTGAAATCTGACCCACTATCTAACTTCTTATTAACCTATTCTTTCCCCGTTCTGTCATTGTTTCTGTTCCCTTGTCACTACTGATTGTTTAAAATATTGGGTTGTGAATATCCTTCTTTATGTGAACATTGAAGCAAAAAAAAGGCGTTAAACTTTTTAAGAGAAAAAGAATTGGCCTATATCATTGTGGAAAAAACCCCAATACCTCGTTGCTGTAATGAAAAGCTATCTATAATTCTGATTTATAGCTTCCGACAAAGGTTCTTAAATTAGAAACAATTCCCTCCTGGTCCAAAGTAACACCACATGAAGCATTAAAGAATGAGCTTTTAGCTTACTACATTAATAAATTCAACAGGTATATAAAATTTTAAATAAGTAACTTATACTGGTTTGAAGATGCATGGGTACAATACAGATGAATCAAAAATAGCACCTGATATATTTTCAGTATACTATGAATTTTTTCAGTGTTTCCAGTAAGACATAATTCCTCCTGCTTTTTTTGCAAACATATAAATCAGATACAGGGATCTGATCTTTTAAGGAACTTGAAAGTGATTGAAACAAAATGTCTTTGCAATGAGCTCTGAAATAAAACTGAAAATGGATCCTCATCCCTGGGAAGTGTGAATGGAAGAAAGTAGAAATCGAAACATTATTAACTGTGACTAGAGGATAGCATGTGTACAATCTGCATGCAAGTTAACACTGACAACACAGAACGGTAGGTTTCTCTAGAACAACGCAGAAGAGTTTGCAAACAGCCCTACATAGAAATGACTAAAGTCACATCCTGTTTCACTATAATATTAAGAGTTAATCAACTTAGTTAGCAATAATCCACTGTATACAGCTTGTATTAAAACAGAAGAGTAATGTTCCATGTAAAACAAACTTATCAAAATGGTACATAAAACCAATTTTATTACTTTCCACTTATTTCTATGCATCAACTAGCTAAATAAAAATATTAAGGAAAATGGCACAGTTGATAAGACATCTACGGGAAACAGACAAAATGCATTCTACTCTGTGAATAATATGTAAAAGGATATCAGTTTCATAGTATGACCATTAACAGAATATGGGTCAAAAAGCAACATTTTGATGATACCGGGATTTCCATGGCTTAGACCTTCCAAAGTTATCTTTCAGTGGTTGCTTCAATAGACATGTACACTGCAAATTAATTCGCAGCCTTTTGAAAAAGGGCAGAAGCAGAGCAAGAAGAGAAGAAAACCATTCTATTCTGAAATGCCTTCTGCAGATACATCCCGTTTTCTGACCGTGCTGCTGTACGCCGAGAAGGGTGTGGCAAAATTTCGATGCTCTGGAGCCTCTCGCCTCCATGTCTTTCATGGCTGGTATGACAATGGATAGTCGCCAAGATAGTGTGACTTTCGTAGAGATTTCTAGTCTGACTTCTTTCTTTTTTCATCGTAGGAAAATGTAATCACAGAAAGAATATAAAACAGACTTCTTCCTTTATCTTACGGTAGATCCTGTTATCTAAGAATATGTGATTTTTTGAAAAAGTATGTAAAATAAACACAGTTTCAATTTATAGGAGAATACAATTTCCTTTCTCTTAGTGGAAGACAGCACACCCGATCCACCCTCTTACATAGAACAATTTTTATTCCTTTTATTTTTCTAGTCAAGACCTAATTTACTGGGCCCTGGAGCTATAGATGCCTCTGAAGCCTTCTCTATTTTGTCGGAGAGGCTGTGAACAAAGAATTCTTTTGTATGTGATTCTCTAATATAATTTGAACTAAAATAGCTTCAAGACTCAGCAAGCAAGCAAACTAACTGTCTGAATAGAAACCCAAGTCCATAATTCTAACATAAACAATTGCAGAGTTGAATAAATAGACATGTAAGCGGTTATCAGAGCACTCTCAATAATGCATTTTTAATAGTCTAAGAAATGAGTGCAGAAAGGAATCAACATAGTCCCTCAGGCTATAAAGAGCTTCAAGTGGCTTTTATCTTACATCCTGTTAGATTATTAAAAGTTTGTAATTATAACTATATTAATATTTCAAGGCTTCTCACCTTACACAAACCCTTGAACAAGTAGAAATATAAGGAAAATGCATAGTAATCATAAAGAAGAGTGAAAATGTTAAATTCTATTTCTGACTTTCTGATCGTGTATTTTTGTAGTCTATTTTTAAATGGGGGAATAGTTATGATTTTATAGTTTTATGTGCAGCATTTAAGTATGGAAGAGAAAATGTAAAATCTGTTGCTGTGAATTTAGTGCAGGCATTAGCAAGATAGGTGGGCATTTAAAAATTATCAGCATTGCTGGAATGGTTTTATGTTTGTGAAATCATTTTGGAAGTATCAATGGAAGGATGAGGTAATATGACAAATAGGCTGTTCTTAATTCTGTGCAAGGGTGTGACAAATTGGGTAACAAGATGAGCCACACTTAAAACCTGATATTCTGTCTGTGCCATCAATAATTTTGAAGTCTTGTACATATCAAGCCGTCATTGTCACTGCTCAAAGTTTCTTGCATGTAGTGAATGCTGCAATACACAACAAGCCATGCAGACAAGTAATTCTTCATTGTCACTAATGTCTTAACACTCTCCTAGAATGTCAGAAATGAATAGGAACCCAGTGCCAGCTAAAATTAGTGTCTCTTGATGGCTCAGAGGATGGGGAAACCGGAAAAGATTAGTCCTGTCCCCGTGAATGGAATGAAAATCTGATGTTAACTCTCAAGTGCTGGAGCCGAATTCCCTTTATTCAGAAGAAACTTAGATTCTGTTTGACTCTAGTAAAATTCAAAGTCAGGCCTGTCTTTAGTTCTGAACCCCAAGAAAAAGAACTTGCCTATATGAAGGGCCAGATTTTTTAAATGGTTGAGGTTTTATTTGCGTATGCAAATGAATGGTCAGATTGCAGAATAGACTCGTACATCAGGTGCTAAGTTATTTTGGAAAATCTGACATGACTGTCTTAGTGGGTGCTGAGTACTAGAAAAATTGACTGTATTTAATTGTCTGAAAGTTTTGCTGAGCTTTTTGAAAGTCAGCATCAGCTGTGAGCCTTCAACACTCTGGGAACAAAGCACGGTTTGATCCATATTGCACTTTGTCCCAGAATTAAAAATGTAACAAATGTGTGTATAAAAGCATATGCTGGTCACACCCACGTCTTCCTAAGAAAAAACACTTGCATATATCAAGGGTTAAGCATTGAAGATATGAGCGATTCTTTTTTTTTGTTATGCCTCTTTTACCCCAAGAGTTAGCCGCCTGGAAGCTGACATGCCGTGTGCTGTACGTAGTAATGAGATTCAATACTTTTGCTGCAATTTCTGGAGATGGATTCCTCCTGCTGATTTCTGACAAACACCACATTAATGGGAAACTAGATAAAGTATTGAGTTGTATGTAGCTGGTATTTTTTTCTGGCAAAAGATAAATTATGTACCCCTCTTTTTAAAATGTTTTAAAATACAAATGAGGTTCTAAGTCCTGTTTAGTACCTTGTGTACAGCAAATAGACATTCCTAAAGAAAATTGCTTACTCTAAAATAAATGTGAAACCCAAATAAATGCAAAATAAATGCAAAAAATCAAACATTTTTAAATCCCACAAGAACTTACGACATTGAATTCAGAGTCCGCCTCATAGCTTACAGTTGTGTACAGGAATAAAAGAGAATTCAACTTATTTTAAATCATGTGGAAGATGTGAGAACTACAGTGTAAGGTATGGCTAAAATGACTCCGCAATTTTTTAAAAATGAAGTGAAAATTTAGTACATTGGGAGTCATGGTCATAACTCACGGCAAATTAGAGCAGCGACACCATTATTAGTATCACCAAACACTAAAATAAGCTAGAATATGCCTCTGGCAACACTGAATTATAGTCACTTTTATAGTTCTTGGCTATCCAAACCTCTTACTGTTTCACTGAGAATTTTCAGTTTGTAAACAGCATCAGTTTCTATCCAAGTTTTAATGTTATTAAATTTTTAGTCTGCTGGCATACCAAAAAGAAAATAAAGTAGCATATTGATATTTACTGTTAAAATAAGCTTTTTATCGAAGGTGCACACAAACCAAGCCATACATTCTTTTCTTGTAAGTTTATTAACACATTAATTGTTTATTATCCAAAACAGTAGCATAAACCTAACTGCGTGACTAAAAATCTGTATAGAAAGAGAGGAAACTAAAGATCAAACGGTGTATTTCTTCACAAAGCGTTTTCCAGAATTAATGAAGTTAGGAACAAAACTTTGTGTTGTCTGATCCTGTATGTAACTTCTGAGTTAAAGAAGGAGAAGCAAGGTGGCCATCTTGTCTTCTGGTTGAGCAAATTTAAACTGATAAAGTCTTTATAACGGTAGCGTTGCTGCTGCAATGCCAATATAAGGATACAGGCAAGACAAAGTTTACAAGTGGCAGGAATGCTTTTTTTATTGCATCCACTGCCATAGCTAGAGAAAATCAGATGACGTTTCAGGCAAAGAAATCCTTCTTCAGGTCAGTGAACAGAAGAAACAAAAACTAAAAGTGAATTTGGAAGAACCGGTTGGAATTTAATTAGATATGTATCAGTTAGACTATTTCTGAAAGAGAATGCAGCTGATACCTGTGAAGTGGAAAAGATTGGGGGGGGGGTGTGACCTCTATTTCTCAAAAAATCAATTTCTGAGAGCTGATAAGGTATCAATCTCCTAAGGGAAGGAGAGAGCCAAGTAGTTTATGGTCTTTACAATGTAGAGAAGTGAGGGGAGAGGGGAGAGACTGCAACATGCCATAAAACTAATATCTATAATGAATCTGCAGTTTTAGACATGAAGTAAAACTATGAAACTTAGTACTTGATGGACAAGTTTGTACAGCAGGAGGCTACCAACTATATGTTCCTAATTATTGATATTTTTTAATGACTTGTTGTTGCTGCTCTTAAATCCTGGTCTGCTTTCTCATTTCATAATGTGACTACTAATTGTAGGACATTCCATATTAGGTGCCTATAATCCAGATAGTCCTTGAGTCTTAGTTCAAAGGACTTTCAGAAAAAAGCATTGACAAAATCGTTCATAAAAGATTTTTAAAGAAAATAAATATGGGAAAGGAGTAAGAGAAAAAGTACCAGCATGTCCAACAATTCTTTGTAGGGTAGAAAACAGGAAGTTAAATTAAATATTCAGCCCTCAGAATGGAGAGTGGTCAGCAGTGGAGTTCTGCAGGGAATTGTGTTAGTTAGTATAATCCCAAATACCCATGAAGAGAATAAACAGTGAGGTACGAAGATCTGCTAATGATACCAGGTTAGTCAGGACATGAAATGTGAGGGTTGCTTGTAAAATTGCAGGAGGGAAATTGAGAGGCATTGCAATGTCAGTTGAAACTCAGTGTAGGTGAATATAAAGGAAGAAGCACATGAGGAAAGTGGTGTGAAAGCGTAACTGGGAAGCTGAAATGCTGGGCCGTAGGCTGATTACTCACTGATGTGCCTCCTTCCCAAGGCAGAGGCATATTCTCAGTGAAGTTTTGGCATTGGGAGCCATGGTGAATGACCCTGGACTGTCTATCTCCAAGAGGGAGATGAACTCCTGGGCTCTGCCAGAATGGCCATGCTGAGGAGTCAATGGGGTGATTGTTTTGGGAGAAGTGTCCCCACAATGTCAGATGCATGTCTTTATTTATTAGTAACTGTATGGGTTCATTCAGGTGGATATTGGTTGCCCAGTTTCACTAGCTGTTATGATGGCACCTAGCACACTGGATGAAGCATATTATGTGACTTCTTTTACTGCTAAATTGCCTACTAATATAATTTGACGTGGGGAGAAAAGAATAATGGAAAAAAGGAAACAATAAAGTGCCATTAAAAGCTACTAAGAAAGACCCTGATTTTAAAGCTCCTTAGGGTAAAAACCTAGACAGAAATTCTTGTAATTAGCAATATATCTTCTGATACTTCTCTCAGAGTGGTGGGTTGACCCTGGCCAGCAGCTGAGCACCAACTCAGTTGTTGGCTCTCTCCCTGTTCAGTGGAAGAGAATTGGAAGAGCTAAGGCGAGAAAACTTGAGGTTCGAGATAAAAACAGTTTAATAGGTGAAGCAAAGCTCACACGCAAGCAAAGCAAAACCAGGAATTCATTCCCCACTTCCCTTGGGCAGGCAGTTGTTCAGCCATCTCCAGGACAGCCGGGCTCCAGCGCAGGTGACAGTTACTTGGGAAGAACACCATGACTCCAAAGTCCCTCACTCCTCCTTCTTTCTCCCAGCTGTTACTGCTGAGCAGGAGATCACGTGGTGTGGAGTACCCCTTTGGTAAGTTTGGGGCAGCTCTTCCAGCCTTGCGCCCTCCCAGTTTTTTTCCACACCCCCAGCCCACTGACTAGGGGCACAGACTGGGAAAAAGAGAAAGCCTTGATGCTCTGTAAGCGCTGCTCAGCAACAGGCAAAACACTGCTGTGTTATCAACACTGGTTTATTCACAAATCTGAAACACAGCACCATACGGGCTGTGAATGAATAAAATTAACTCCATCCCAACCAGACCTAGTAGAGTCACTAAATAGTGAGTACAAAATCATGAATAATAACCAGCAGCCTGTTTTTAAACATACTTTTACTAAGATACTATAAAGAAAACTAAATTAACATACTGAGAAAAGGTTTCCCAACTGAGAATTTTCAAAACTACCTTAAGTAAAAAAGTGTTAAGGGATAAACTTCTGTGTGTTACAGTTTGGAAGGTAACAAAGGGACCTAACACTGATATTCTAATCTTCATTAGCTCCTTTCCATTTTCTTTTCTGGTTCTGCACACAGTGATGGGTTTTGAATGTTCTCTGTTGCCACACAGAAGAAGGAAATAAACTGTCCCCCAGTTTCACTGTAAAGGAAGTGTAGAAAATAGTATGGACCTTTAATTGCAGGATGAAATAGAATTTCTATTAGACATAAAGAAAACTCTAAAGCTAAGTGTACTTAGACATCGGTAAATTGTCCGAGAAAGGTGTGGAATGACTATCATTGGGAATTTTTAAGAAAGGGATTGACAAGCATCTGTTAAGAAGTGATGGGTATGATTGTGCTGGCCCTAGGTCATTTGCTCTTTTCTCTACCCTCTTAGTTTTGCTTTTTGTGTTATTGGTCATGATTTTACTACTCGTGCTCTACAGGACCGCTTCTCCCCATAGTTCAGATGCAAGAACTGTCATTGTCAGGAGGTAAAAACCAAGACACACACACACACACACACAAAAAGCGTTCCACTATCTTTGAAGTACCTACTTAAAAAATAGAATAACTAACCCAAACACAAAGCTGCGTACATTTGACACATGATCATACACTGTATTTCATGCTGTTTACTTTTAGGTTTTCATTCCTACTTTGCATGTTCCATGTTACTTCAAATAACTGTCATTTCCCTTTTGTGCCTTATTTCCAAGGTCTATCAGTGGTTTAATTTATCCATTGAAAGGATAGCAGGTGTGCTTTGTCAGATTGCAACAGTAATGTAAACATGCTTTCTTGACTTTCAAATAGATGTTTGATTTGAAAGTGTCAGGAAAAAGGGTAAAAAGATCACAAACAGTGTAATCCTTGGAATGAGAGCTCACGAGCAATGCGTTCAATAAATCAATACAAACACATTTGTGAGTAATTAAGGCCTGGAACCTTGGTTTCCTTAGCCTGTTTTCCAGTGCTGTGTTGACAGATGTAAAGTTGAGCATAACAATGACATGGCTGTGTAAATTGGTCAGTTCTACTAAGATTCATAAAGAATATCAAAGGTGTCTACTCACATCAAAACAGAAACTGCTAAAATAGTGAAATTAGCTGCAACACTGCAGTATATGGTATATATTTTAGGTACAAGGTTAAAGACCTTACGTGGAATGACTGAGAAGTGTTAATGGATTATTACTTCACTTACCACCTTTCTAATTTCTCTTCTCCTCTGTTGAAATCCACTTCTTCTAACCCAAGCTCTTGGCATATGTGTCCTCTTTGCTGCCAGGTCCAGCTACTATCTCTACATCCAAGAAGCAAGGGCGAAACAGAATACAGAGCAGCAGAGGGGAGGAAACAATTGCCACTGTTCCAGCTCGTTGAGCACACCAGAGATCCAGCAGTTGTCATGGCACAGCAGGCGTGCAGAAGGACACAGAAAATCCATTCACGACTGTGTGAGGCTGCTTGAAAACTGTCCAACAACGGCTCCAGCATGCTGAGGATGCACACTTTGGTACTGACTGGTAAAAATGACATTGATGCTTTGGAGGCCTCCTTCCCAACAGAGCTCTATTGGAGGGATACCAGTGTCCAGATGTGGGGCTGCGGGGAATGCCTGGTGCTGGGGACCTCTCGTGTGGGACATCACGTGCTTTGACTGATGCACTGAGTCACTCAGTGAAAGAGCTGAAGGAAGAGGTGAGCAGGCTGTGCGTCATCAGGAAGGATGAAGAGGAGATTGACTGGGTCTTCACAGACCATGGTCATGGTTTAACCCCAGCCAGTAACTAAGCACCACGCAGCCGCTCACTGACTTCCCCCCCACCCAGTGCAATGGGGGAGAGAATCAGAAAAACAGGTTAAACTTGTGCATTGAGATAAGAATGGTTTAATAGAACAGAAAAGAAGAAACTAATAATGATAATGATAACACTATTAAAATGACAGCAGTAATAATAAAAGGATTGGAATACACAAATGATGCACAGTGCAATTGCCCACCATCTGCCAACTGATGCCCAGTTAGTAGTCCCTGAGCGGAGAACTCCCCCACCCCCACTCCCCCCAGTTTATATACTGGGCGTGAAATCACATGGTATGGAATACCCCATTGGCCACTTTGGGTCAGCTGCCCTGGCTGTGTTCCCTCCCAACCTCTTGTGCCCCTCCAGCCTTCTTGCTGGCTGGGCATGAGAAGCTGAAAAACCCTTGACTGTAGACTAAACACTACTTAGCAACAACTGAAGACATCAGTGTGTTGTCAGCATTCTTCTCACACCTAGCTCAAAAACATAGCACTGTACCAGCTACTAGGAAGGCAATCCAGCTGAAACCAGGACAGGGTGGTGAAGGGGAGCCGGGTGGTGTCTTCTCCATCATGCCAATGAGGAGGAAAGGCTTGAGCAGAAGTGGGGTCATCAGATCAAGACCTCACTGAATGGCTTGTGTTGCAGGTAGGACTTTGGTTGTTGTGAGGATCATAGAATCATTTAGGTTGGAAAAGACCTTTAAGATCATTGAGTCCAACCATCAGCCATGCCCACTAAACCGTGTCCTGAAGTGCCTCGTCTACATGCTTTTTTGAATACCTCCAGGGATGGTGACTCCACCGCTTCCCTGGGCAGCCTGTTCCAGTGCCTGACAACCCTTCCAGTAAAGAAATTTTTCCTAATAGCCAACCTAAACCTCCCCTCCTGCAACTTGAGGCCATTTCCTCTCATCCTATCACCAGCCACCTGACAGAAGAGACCAGCACCCACCTCACTACAACCTCCTGTCAGGTAGTTGTAGAGAGCGATCAGGTCTCCCCTCAGCCTCCTTTTCTCCAGACTAAACAACCCCAGTTCTCTAAGCCGCTCCTCATCAGACTTGTGCTCCAGGCCCCTCACCAGCTTCATTGCCCTTCTCTGGACACGCTCCAGCGCCTCCATGGCTTTCCTGTAGTGATGGCACCCTGTTTGAAGAGTGAGGACTACTGAGCTGGGATGGGGTAGATCTGATCAAGGGGGCGCAGGAGCATTTTTGCAAACAGGCTTGCTAACCTGTTGAGGAGGGCTTTAATGTAGATTTGTTGGGGGAGGGTTACCATAACTTGAAAACAAGTGTGGACACAAGGGGCAGACCAGATATGGCCAGGGGACAGCATGACAGAGGAGGCTCTTACACTCCCACTGTGAAAGCAGCATGACTTGAGGCTCGTCATAACTGCCTCTACACAGCATGGGGAACAAACAAGAGGACGTAGAAGCGTGTGCACAGTTGCAGAGTTTGACTTCATTGGGATTATAGAGGCATGGTAGGATAGCTCTCGTGATTGGAGTACTACAATGGGGGAATACAGGTTCTTCAGGCAAGATAGGGTGAGAAGGCAAGGCAGAGGTGGTGTGCTCTATGCAAAGGAGTGTACTTCCATGCATTGAACTTGTATTGGGATAAGTGAAGAACCAGTAGAGAGCTTGTAGGTAAAGAGCAGAGTACAGATGAGGA
This sequence comes from Pandion haliaetus, assembly GCA_013401275.1. Lineage (NCBI taxonomy): Eukaryota > Metazoa > Chordata > Aves > Accipitriformes > Pandionidae > Pandion > Pandion haliaetus. The sequence goes on from VYZV01045832.1 coordinate 133,938, forward strand.
AAGTTATGCTGTAGACCTCCTGACAGACCTCCTGACCAAGCAGAGAAGGTAGATGAAGCCTTTTCTAATTAGGTGGAGAAAGCCTCACAGGTCTTGATACTCATGAGTCAGTTTAACCACCCCAATATCTTCTGGAAGAGCACTACAGCAGGGTGCAAGAGATCTGGGGGATTTCTGGAACGTACAGAAGACAGCCCTTGATGTAGGCCATCAGTGAACCAACAAACACCAATGCTTTATTGCACCAGTTACTCCCAAACAAGGAATAACTGGCTGAAGAAATTAGCGCTGAGGACGGCCTTGGCTGCAGCGACTGCAAGACTATGGACATTAAGATTCTGAGAGAATTAAGCAACACATACAGCTGAATTACAACCTTGGACTTGAGAAGAGCAGATGTTCACCTCTCCATGGACCTGCTTGGCAAGATCGCCTGGGAAACTCGACTGGAGGTCAATGGGTCTAGGGAAGCTGGGACAGCCCCCTCAGAGGAGGCTTCAATGACAGCCTCCTCAGAGTGCAAGAATGGTCCATTCCAATGTGCACAAAATTGAGCAACCAGAGCAGAAGGCCAGCATGGATGAATGTGAAACATCTGACTGACCTCAGACACAAAAAGGAAATACACAGAATGTGGAAGCAGAGACACTTTGCTTAAAAGGAATAAAAAGGTATTGCCTGCATGTGTAGAAGCACAGCTAGGAAAGCCGAAGGTCAGCTGGAGTTGAAAACAGTGAGGGAGGTGAAGGACAAGAAGAAAGGATTTTGTAAGTACAGTGGTAGTTTAAAGGAAAGCTAAGAAGAATTGGCTCCATTGTTCAGTGGGGCAGGGGACCTAATGACTAGGGATATGGAATATGCCTTTTTTTGCCTCAGCTTTCACTGGTAATACTTACCAGTGAAATATTTACCATATTTACTCAGGCATCCCAGGTCCCTGAGCCCACAAGCAGAGTCTATGGGAGTGAAGCAGAACCCACAGTAGAGGAGGAGTCTGGGATCACTTCAGCCAGTTAGAAATTGCGTTGTCAGAGTCCTTGGAACCTGATGGGATGTCTCCCACAGTGCTGAAAGAGCTGGCTGATGGTATTGCAAGGATGCTCTCTGTCATCTTCTAATGGTCATGGCAGTTGGGAGAAGTTCTTACTGACTGGAAAAAAGGCAAGTGTCATCCCCATCTTAAAGACAGGCAAGAAGGAGATCCAGTTAGCAGGCTGATCAGCCTCACCTCAGTCCCTGGGAAGCTGATGGAGCAAGTCCTCTTAGAAGCCATATCCAAATACATGACGGACAAGAGCATGACTAGCAGCAGCAAATCATGGCACACAAAGGGCAAATCATGCTTTAGCAACTTTATTTACTTTTACTTTATTTAGCAAAGCCTTTGGCACAGTGTCCCATAGCGTGGTTGTTGCCAAACTGGCGAGATACGGGCTGGCTAGTGAGGTGGGTGGAAAACTGGCTGGGCTGCCAGTCTCAAAGAGTAGTGATCATTGCCGAGTCCTTCTGATAGCCAGTAACTAGTGGCATCATCAGGGATCAATACTGGAACTGACATTGTTTAATGTCTCTGTTAGAGCCTGAATGATGGGACAGAGTGCACTCTCAGCACATTTGCGGGTGACACCAAACCGTGGGGAGTGGTCAATGTGTTGGAAGGCACAGACACCTGGGCAGGCTGGAGAAACGGCCTTGTAGAAGTCTCATGAAGTTCAGTGAAAGCAAATGCAGTCTTGCATCCCGAGTGGATAATCCTATGCAACAGTACAAGCTGGGGACTGACTAGCAAGCAGCTCTGCAGGAAGGGATCCGGGGTTGTGATGGATAACAGGTTGAACATGAGTCGGCAGTGTACCCTTGCAGCAAAAACACCAGCTGCATCCTGAGCTGTATTAGTAAGAGTGTAGCCAGCAGGACCAGGACAGTGATCCCTCCGCTGTGCTCAGCACTTACCAGACTGTATCTGGAGTTCTGTGTCCAGTTTGAGGCTCACCAGTACAAGGAAGATACTGGCATCCTAAAGTGAATCCAGTGGGGCCCACAAAGATGGTTTGGGGGCTGGAGCACACGGTGCATGAGGACAGGCTGAGAGAATAGTATTTGTTTAGCCTGGAGAAGAGAAGGCTAAGGGGAGACCTTGTTGCCGTCTAAAGCTACCTGTGAGGATACAGAGAAAATGAAGCCAGACTCTTCTCAGACAGTGGCAGGGCAGGAGGAAACAGGCACAACTTGGAACATGGAAAATTCTGATTAGAGAGAAGGATTATTTTTTGTTTCCCACAAGGTGGGGTAGAATGAAGGAACAGGTTGTCCAGGGTGATTGCAGAAACCGTCCTTGGAGTTGTTCAAGGCTCAAGTGGACACAGCCCTGAGCAACATGGTCTAATGATACTTGCTTTGAGTGGTGAGTCGGATGAGACTGCCCTCTGGGGCTCCCTTCCAACCTGGATAATTGCATGATTCTACAGTCCTATGAAAAACTCATGCAAGCAAGAAACCCTATTCAGTTGCCTTTTATAGGGGAGGAAGTAGCATATAACAAAAGCACAAAAAGAAGAGAATGGGACAGCAGAAGTGAAATAGGCAGTAAGGATTGTACCAGGTGGGAGTCGTTAACTGATGGTCTTCCTGTACTTTGCAGTTGCAACATACACAGGTGACAGAAATAATTTAAGGTACTAGGAGCTACAGGAAAATATTTAAGCTGCAGGCTGGTTTCCTGCAAAATGGCAATATAAAGCAGGATTTAACATTCCAGATGACTGGGAGGTTATAACATGCTACTTCTTAAATACAACTGCACTGCAGATGGAGCTCTGTGGGGAAAATGAGAGAAGGTAAATACTGGCTAGATATCACAATTCTAACTTTTCATCCTTGTTTATGCTTAAATGTACCTGTTAGATATCACAATTCTAACTTTTCATCCTCATTTATGCTTAAATGCTATCCTGATTTGACTTTTGGTTTCAAGCAATTTTTGTTGCTTCATTGTTTTTGCTTTGCTTGTATTTTTCTCATGCATTTGTATTTTAAAGAAGGAATAAATATAAAATTCAATTACAAAATTGGCATCCTAAGTCTTCAGTTCTAATTATCTGGAGTGAGAACTTCTTCTTTAGTAAGGAACAACATTTTTCCTTAACTTCTGCTCTGCAAGTTCATTCTGGAACCTCAAAATCATGTCCTACCTTTCCTTGAATCTTAAACCTTGTCAGTGATTTAAAGGAGAAGCTGTTCCTCCATTTACTCTGTGACCAATGAATGCATTTGCAGAATAAGTGATTGAATCCATTACTGGATTTTACGAAGACATTCCTGTGATGCAAAGAGGGAGCTGAATTCCTCTCACGACTTCTCAGCCTCAAGGGCTAAGAAGAGTCAACAGATAGAGGTACAGAGAGGTAAATCTGTCAGTCTGGCTAGCCATTCATTTTACGCATAATTTTTCACTTTGTGCTACAGGGGTGAAAAGCACTTGTCAGGGCTAATGCAAACAAACAGCTAACAGTGAGAATCTTAAAAAATAGATAAGAGTAGCTATCCCAGGTCAGACCAAGCATTTGTCCAGCCAAATAGTCTGGCTCCATTGGTCATTAAGAACAGATGATAAAGAAAAAACCCTAAAACCAAGATAAGCACATAGTACAATTCCCCTCAGCAGAAACTGCTGAAGACTGAGTGTGTGAGTCAGGGGCTTCCTGAGATAAAGCTAGTATTTTAATAGGTAAGCTTTAGCAAGGAAAAAAGAATATGAAAAACCTATCCTGCTTTGGTCACAGGACTTTGAGAGACCTGGTGCAGTCATCCTTTACATCACAGCCTGTTTAGTCAGACAGACAACTACACTGTAATTAAGATGAAGCTGAACACCTAATTTGTTTACTGCTAAAACTTTGAAACTTATTTGAATGTAGGAGCCTAAATAGACAATCCCTTTCATTTAGTTACAGAGAATTATGACTTTTCTGCTATTAAGCTTTCTACATAATGAAGGCCTGTTTTTCATTTGCTTTCTTCCTTTAAAGGTCTTTCTGTCTCAGTTTTGCTTTGACTTTTCTTCCCTTCTCCTATATTTTGGTCATTTAGAAATGGAATAAAAATAGATTTTGTAATGGAATAAAAATAAATTCTGTAGGGTGTTTACAAACACAGAGCAAATCTGAGCAACGTGCTACAAGTTGGCAAATGCAATCTGACTGCCAGCCAAGGAAAATTTCAAACACTTTCACAGTACGAGTCAAATTGCTCAGATTGTTCTGATAACGCTGCCAGTTATTTTTCTTTTGCATTTTAAGTCTAACTGCTACTTTGTGGTACCTTCTACTGACTGATTGCAGAATACTACAAGGCTCTCCTTTTTATCTTTATGTAAGATTTTTGTTCTACAATGCTGTGCTACTAAAGATCTCAATTTACTCATGCTATCATTACAGGTTATTTTGCCCATCTGGAAGATGAAATCAGTTCTTTAGGCTCAAGTGGCTCAGTGCCAGTTACTCACCAAGCCAGTCTTCCCTTGCTCTAGGATTTAAAGGGAAGGAGAAAAAAAAAAAAGGAAGAGATCCCAAAGTAGCTGTGGGAGGCAAGTTTGTTTTCAGACTAGTAGTGTAACTCCTCTGTTGTTTCTAATCACCGCACTGTCACCAAAATTGTCTATTCTAATCAGCTTAGTCAAAACAATGTATGCACGCTTCCCTGGCTTTATCCAGTCAGCCTCTCTTGACTTCCCCTCACCCTCCTGTAGGTGACCACAGAATACCTTGTTTTAGACTGCTGCTTTGTTCCACCTGGACAGGTTTCTAAAAGTTGAAACTAGTTTTGGAAGGTCTGTGTGTCAGTGTTACCCCTTCTTCTTCCTCCCATATGTTTACATTGGTAAAATGTACTCCAGATTGACTTCGTTCTATAAATTGTATGTGTTGGTGTTCCTTTTTTAGACTTTGGACCAACTTGTCTTATGTTGCCACTAAGCTTAAAAAAAAAAAAGTATTTTACTCAGTTTTGATTTAGACATCATTAAATTAAACATGATTTAGCTAACGTATGTAATAGCTTTAAAAGTCTGGAAGTATATTTATATACATACAATAGATTTACTAATCCTACATCATACTCTATAATCCTCCCCTAGGCTTATAAGTCCTACCTGCTATATGTAATTCCTATGATTAATTTACAAATCATTCCAATAAATCCTAAATTAAAATGAGTAGATTTGTAAATCCTTTCTTTGCATTTGAAGTACGGAACAAGTAGATGATTTGTGAGTGAGGTCTTCAAAGCTTGACAGTTACAATTAAATCTATATCCAGTCTTATTCCCCTTCCTTCTCTGCCTTCCCAACTTTGCCTGTAAATCCCAATCATTTGCTTCTTTCATGAAATTAAGCTTTATTTAAACAAGACGGGAACTCTGTAAACCTTCACATGCTTTAATTGACTGACCCACATGTAATCACACCAGCTTCAAGCCCTCCCAACCTGAACTGTACTGGAGAAAATGGATTGAACCAAAGACCCAAGAGAGCACGCAGGACATATCAGGAAGGTGTGCTGGAAATTCAGTTGAAAGCATTTTCTTCTGAAAAACAGCAACTGCAGCATGCTCCATCATGATGTTTGATTATTCTATGACATTCCAGGATTCTTTTTAATGGCTCCCCAGAGTGTTATTCCTCAAAAACTTAACAGCTTTTGTGCCAGCAATTTTGGCTTTACAGACAGTTAAAACTCACTTCATTTATAAACTCAAAAGCAAGAGTGTCTTACTTCTGCTGTGAGTTACAGAGTAGCTGAGAAACAGGGAAGACAGTCTCTGTTCATGTCTCTGAAAGCCTCAAATGTGTTATCCAAATCACTTTCATAGGTTCTTTGGGTCCACACACTTGTATAATATTGCCTGTGCACTTATACAATCCCCAGTATGCAACTAACAGACCTGCAAAGCTCCAAACTGAATGAAAGAAAGAGCTTTATCTGAAAATCCTGTCGGTTTATTTTAAATATATGTTAAGTGGCAAAGACCCCTTTGTTATTTTGTCAACACTTTTCAAGTCAAGGTTGTGTTTGAGTCCTTCAGCTTGTCATGCTGGGAGTGGGGACCATTTAATATTTCAATGGTTCTGTGAAATCCTCCCTCCAGCCAATACAACCAACGCAGTCGCTAAACACCTTTTCCCAAGAAGAAGGGTTGTCCATTACCTTTTTCTCTGCAAGTGCATAGCATTCTTAAGCATTTTAAGCATTTCATTCAACCCTTACTCTCCTCAAAATTCAAGCAATACCCTGCCCATCCCACATCCAAGTCTCACTTTCACTTTTTGTAACCAGCTCCCAGTGGTACCACTGCCTGACTGCAGGGAGCAGGCCGAAATTCCACATTTCCTTCTTGCAAGGCCACAATACCCCTATAGCCTGCTCTACACAGCTCCCTGTATCTCCCTCTGCCAAGGGTTTTCTTGCCTGCATCCCTGATTTCTGAGACTCTGTGAGAAGCAACTCCAGGAGCTCAGGGAGGCAGGGTAGCGGCCAGCAGGCTCAAGAAAAAGAGCTTAGTGCGTTGAGGGCTTCCCTAGCAGAAATGAGAGACTGCGAGGAAGGTGTAACTCCTGTTTTTAAACTTTCTTTGGGGAGGGGTAATTTTCAATTCAGAAATGCTTATTTTTGTGCTTATATGTGATTTCATAAGTAGGAAGTATGGCAGGGAAGCTTGTGGAGTACCTTCACTTGAAGAACCTCCCCAGTCTGAAGTCCGTTGCCTATTCAAGACAAATTAATTTTTAAATGCTTCACAGTAATCATTTGACTAAAAACTGTTCTAGAAACTTCAGCTGGCTACAGAAGGATGAGGAAGTCTAAACAGCAATCTTGAACATCAAGCATACAAAAGAATTATTTCACTCCTGCTTTAACTAACAGGTAACTTTGACTATGAAGTCTCCTAGGTATCTCCATAATTCCTAAATTCTGAATAGTGAGCAGTAGAAACCTTCATTTTCAGACTGAGAACTCAGTTAAAGCAAATGGAGTTCTCTGAACTGGTACTGCAAGGACTGTCTGGCACTTGGGGAAAAGGGACAGTTGAAGGTTGTTCCCTTCTCCCTCCCCTTCTACATTTAGATTTAGTCAATGCTGTTCTGGCAACAAGCTGCTGGTGTACCAGAGGCAGATCATGCACAAAGTTTCAATCAGAATAGAGTTTCAGGCAGGTGATGTCCTCAGCTATTCTGATAACTGGCATTTCAAAATAACTCTGTTGCTAGCTATACTTTCAAAGGCAAAAATGCGTGTATTCCTTTCTTTACGTATATGCAAACACATGTTACAAGTACACATACAATATTGTATATTTCTGTTAGTATAGTGTTTTGCGTGTATGTATGTAAGACATACTAACACATATATACTGTACTAATAGTATAGATTATATTATACTTTACTAATATATATACTAATATATGAATCTATATGGCTGTATATATACGCTCATACATACACATAGTATCACATACTGAAACTTAATTCTCCCCCAGCGTTGGAGGGAAGCTGTTATCTATTCATTGGTAATACTGGCTAGTGTTAACAGCTCATCAGGGAGATAGTATTTTCTCTGGGTCTTTGTATGTTGAATACAAATAAGGAGGGGAATAGCCAGACAGTATGTTTTACTCAAATTGTACTGCTCTGTATTCTCCCTTGCCTTTCCTAATCAGTTTCTAATCTCCTATATGACTTCTTAATTATACAGCTACACATTTATATCCTCTCTCACACCTTCTCTTCCTCTTCTTGCTAAGCTGTCTTCACAGAAACTTGTGATGGGGGTGTTCGTCTGGAAGTCTCTCTCTGCAATCTTTAAGTAGGGATGGAGTGAAGCTTTAGTAATAAGTCAGCTTCTCTGCAAAGGGTTGGCAAAACCACGTCCAAAAAAAGTAAATAGGAAATGAAATCCTAGAGGTACAAACACAAGATAAAATCCATTTAAATGTTTTTGAATGATGGAAGAAGAAGCTAAAACAGAAGCCAAGAACCAGGTTTAAAAGCTAGCCTGGAATTTCAGTAAAAAAGCCTGTATTGGCCACAGGGAAAGTGTTTCAGGCTGAAAGAAGAGTAATGGGTTCAAAGAAAAGAACGCTTTGTTTCTTTTTATGTAAAACAGAGAGGAAATAATTTCATAGTCCAATTTTCCTGACAAAGCCAAAGAAAATTTAAAAGAATATATAAAAGCAAGTATCATATACAAATACATATTAACTTTCCAATAGTTGATCACTTATATAATGCAGACTATCACCCACGAATGGCTGCCTTAGCAGCTTGGTCATAGATAAGGGACAATATTTGTATTTTGGTATAATTATAGCTCCAGACAAAATACAAGAAATGCTGGATTTCCTACAGCACAATTCTCCCATGTCTTTTTTCTATAGCTTTGGTTAACACATTTCCAACTAAAAAAGCCTAAAAGCCCAGTTCTGGCCTGAACAAAGATGGCATCTTTATCATTGTGTCTGAAATTTTGTAGTAACAGTTTACCAGATCTTTTGGGTGCCATTACATTTACAAATGAAGCCCCAATTGAATGCTGAAAAGCTAAATTCATTTGAATCCAGTGAAGTATCCCATTTATAATACTGCCTGGCTTGTGCCAAAGCATCCCAACCTAAAGAAGAAAGAACCTCTGTCCCCCAGAGCTGCCAAAGCCACAGTCATTGGTCCAGCTCAATTTTATAATGAAATCACTGCTGCTACGATCACAACTCATAGTTTATTTTTAGGCTCTATGTCCCTGTCCTTGTTACTGAGCTTCATAATTGTTGTAATTGTTTCACTTCAGCCTGTAATATTAATGGTGAAGTGGGAGAGCCTAATTCCTCATATTCTAATGATTTTGTATCTGCTTTGACTGTGGACAGATATGCACTTTGCTAAGAGAAAAGGTAACACATAAACCCCCCAAGCCTGTTATGGGAAAGAATACTTCTGACAGATAAAAGAGGATTTTTACAATACAATTGGAAATCTAGCCTTCTTTCTCCACCTTGCACCTGTCAATATTATTCTTTTATACAACATCAGGATTTAAAGATTCTAGAGGCTGTAAAAATACCATATCAACCATCCTAAACATTTTTTTATTTTCAGTCTGGCAAGTATTAGTGTAGCAGAAGTAAGCTCAGCATTAAGGATTATAGAAAATAACAGTTGAAAACATTCCAAGGAAATGAAAGACATTCATTAGCCTGTACAATTTATAGACACAAGTTCAAAAGTTCATTGTAAACAGTAGCAAACAAAGCGAAGTAGTTAAATAAGCACCAGCAAAAAAAGGTTTTGAAATTAAAATGGGTGAAAAGGAAGCAGAAAATAATGAATTGCTAGAAATAGAAAGCAGATTGGAATTCGCTGTTTCTTGAGGAGAGCGGCAGCACCATCAGCAGCAGTAGGAGCGTGCTGACGTTATTTGGATACAGCGAGGAGCTGGGCTCAGGTCCCGTTGCCTTTTCCACAACGTTGTGTAGCACCGAGGTAAGCATCAGGGCCCTGGGCTCGTCCTCCATCCCGCGGGTCTGCCTGCCAGAGCTCAGGACCAGCTCAGAGGCAGTGCAGCTGAGGGCTCACCCCTTCCCCACCATCTCCTTGGGGGGAACGTCCCCAGCGCCATCCGACTTCCCAAAAGCTCCTGCCCTGTTCCCAGGGAGGTGCCCGGTGCGTGGGGCTGGAGGTGCCTGCGGTGGCCGCGGCCGGCGCCGCTCCCTGATGGGGGTGGTGGGATGGGCCCTGGCCACGGAGCCCCCGGCCCCTACAACGCCCTGACGTGCTCTCCTTCTGGAGCAGCGTCCTCTCCTGACCTTTCCTTGGGTAAAACTGCTGCACCGTTTAAAGGGGAGAGAGGTTAAAGCTGAAAGTAACCAAAGGTTACGTCTTAACACCAACCGCTGGTGTGTGCGAAGGAGTTTCCACCTTTTGCACCAAGCATTTGAAACATGCTTCCCTCAGTTAAATGTATATCCTCATTAGAGTGTCAGACATCAGTTTCCGCCCAAATGAATAACCTGCTTAATACCTCTATACAGCCAAAATTCAGATCTTTGCAGGAAAGATTTTCTTGCAGATACTATTGTATTTTCCTGGAATGCTTGATCAGAAACGTGCTGGAGGAACCAAGAGTGAGATCTGTCCGACTGGGGAGAGACTCAACACAACCAGAAACAAAGCACTGAAGTCTTCCCCGAGACCTGGAATGAGGCCGTGGTGTTCCTGAGCCCTTTGGTCTCTCCCGCGCCCTTTTTAACAGCCTCTTTCTGAAAACTCGTACGAAGAAAGGGAAAGTGCGCTGGGAACCTTATGGAGCCTACATTTCCCCACCATTTTCACCTCAGTTAGGCCCTTTATCTGCTTAGTCACTTTGTATCTCATTCATCTCAATCCATTCCAAAATTAGCTTCCACCCTGCTCACTTCTAGAGCAGTTTTACCGCTTTTCTGTTAACTACCCTGGATACCTTCCATAAATAATTTTGCATTTTCTATTCTCCACCTTCATTGCTGGCTTGATTTCTATACGTACTACTGTGAGTGGAGCAAAAGAAAGGTGTTTAAAGCAGCAAACTGAAATGGTAGTTCCCTATTGCTTTCCTCACAAACCAAAATATTCTGCTTGTCTTACTGAGCAGCAGGGGAGGCTGGACATATTTTCAGATGGAAAACCTTTGACAGCAAAGCAAAGGTGTCACACTGTATTTATAGCAATTTACATACACCAAAGTGAAAGCTGTCATTTCGTCGTGTCGCAAAACACTAACACTGTCTTTATGAATCCTTCTGTCACAGGCAAGAGTTTGCATTACTTCAGAATATTATTAATAAATTCAAATATAAACTGCCCAGCAATAAATCACAATTCTTAAAAGTCTCAGAAGTATTTGCAATTATCTTTCAAATCAAACAGACCTTCAGACCACTTTACATTACTGCTTAGCTTACAAAATTGAGTGTCACATAAAAAATATAGCACTTCAGTGTTTCATTCAACTGTGAATCTGTGAGACACAATTGTAGTGTGTATTTATATTCTCATATAAAAATAAAATGAAGAATCCATTCAATGCTTTAATGCCCCAGTCACAAATGAGTAAAAGAGAAATTCAAGTAACTGGAGAGCAGAACACTAAATTCACCTCATTTTCTCAGGAAGGCAAAAAGTTTCCTAAAAAAATGGAAATATATAGATAAACAAGAATGATCACTCTCACCTCCACAGCTATGCTGGACATCACCTACCAGTCTCTTCTGACCTGGGAACTTAAGAAGTCTTGGCACTAGCCAAGGAATTGTGGTTGGAATTAATTTTTTCTTGGATTTTTGGTGAGTACAGGAGAAAAGTTTGTGACAGAGAGAGAGAAGGAGAGGCTTTTCAATTTATTTTTGAAGTTTGGTTATATAATATTTTCAGGGGCCTAGCAAGACATTTCCACAGTTACCTTGAATAATGCCTTACTATGACTAAAACAAATGTCGCTTTTAAAAAATAATTCTATTAAAGCCTATGAAGCTTGTGAATACACAATACCCCTGTTTTCACCAAAATTAACACAATTAGTTGTCAAGTAATTAACAATAATTATGTAATAAAATTTTCATGTTTTATAAATTGGACAAGAACAATTATTGAATAGTGGATACTGTTGACATTCAGGTAATTTATAGCTGTAACCCTGAACTCACAGGATTAATCTGTATTGTCAACACAGTACCAGGATGATTTTTTAACACGGCATGTATTGCAGAATCGCAGAAGGGCTGAGGTTGGCAGGGACCTCTGGAGGTCATCTGGGCCAACCCCCTGCTCAAGCTGGGCCACCTAGAACCAGTTGCCCAGGACCGTGTCCAGGCAGCTTTTGAAGATCTCCAAGGATGGAGGAGTCACCACCTCTCTGGGCAACCTGTGCCAGTGCCGGCCACCCTCACAGTGAAAAAGTGTTTCTTGATGTTGAGATGGAACCTCCTGTGTTCCAGTTTGTGCCCATTGCCTCTGGCCCTGTCACAGGGCACCACTGAAAAGAGCCTGGCTCTGTCTTCTTTGCATCTTCCCTTCAGGTATTTCTCTACATTGATGAGCTCTTCCCTGAGCTTTCTTTTCTCCAAGCTGAACAGTCCCAGCTCTCTCAGCCTTACCTTATAGGAGAGATGCTCCAGTCCCTTCATCATCTTTGTGGCCCTTCGCTGGACTCTACAGTGACTCCTTATCTCTCTTGTAGCGGGGAGCCCAGAACTGGCTACCTTGTTCTTCCGAATGCTTCCTAGAAAGCGTAGAAAAAAAATTAAGTTGGAAGGGATCACTCAAGTTTGCAATGCAGGACTAGCTTCAAAGCTAGATTCATCTGCTCAGGACCTTGTCCAAACTAGTTTTGAAAATCTCTAAGGATAGAGATTTCACAGCCTCTGCGGTCCACATGTTCCAGTGCTTGACCACTACCTTTGTTAAGAAATTTTTCCTTGTGTCCAACTGGAATTTCTTTGTTGCAGCCTATGAATATGGCTGCTCACCCTTTCATTGTGTAGCTCTGAGATTATTTTGTGTCCCTCTTTTGCATCCCTCCTCCCCTTAATGCAATGGATGGCTGCAGTTAGATCCCTCTGAGTCTTATCCATGTCAAATAAACCCAGTTTCCTCAGTCTCTTTATGTATATCTGATGCTAGCCATTTCAGTGATACTTCAATGGACTCTTTCCAGTCTGTTATTTAATACTTTAATTAGTTCAGTATGGCATTATGTTGCCTTAGGGCTGAGCTTCAATTTTCTTTGGATAAATTCTACCAGTGCTTTCTCCTTGGGTTTTTCACCAGCTTGAGAAATGTCAGTCGCCACACAAGTTAAAATTTGGCATAGGTTGAGGACTGGTCTGAACTCAAAACTGGAAGCTTACAGGCAGTATGAGTGTGACCAGCTCACGCTGTCTGGCCTAGAACCCCTATCTGTGCAGAGCTAACAAATCACTGCAGGCTTAGTAAGACCAGCTGTGGGGACCGTCCTTTGAGATTCTGGGTGTAAAGGAAAAAAAAAAAATAGTACGTGAGGTCACTCCTACCACATTATTTAAAAAAATAGCTGGACAGGAGGTCATTAATTGTCCAGCTAAGAAAAATACATTCACAAGGGTATGTGCTAGGCTTTTTTTCAGCTAGAGTTCTACAAATGTCTGATATCTGAGGATGCTAGCATAAGTGTAGGTGATAACACCACCTACAGAAAAGATAGCATAATCTTTTTCCTGACAAGAAACTCTGGGTTACAACATGGCTGAACTCAAGGTTTTGGGGTTAATGTTTTTCTTTCATGTGCTTCCCTCTGCCTTTTATTTTTATGTATTTGCTTCCATTAAATTGCTGAAATTTCTGCAGCTAAGGAAAGCAAGGAAATACACCATTCTATAGCAGTCATTTCTGAGAAGAAAAGTATGCTGTCCTCAGCTGTTCTGTTAACAAACTGAACCTTCGTCTCAGGTCTTACGGTACTCCATGAAATGTTATCAAGTTGTAGGACTATTGCAAGACAGTTTCTTCACGCTTAGAAGAGCTTTTTTAGCGTTTGGCAGCTAAATTTTTCTGCAACCCCATCTGCAATGGGAATGTGCTCTATGCCTTTCTAACTAGTATTGATGACAAGGTGTTATTTAAACTCCCGGGCTTTCAGTGAAAAAAAGTAAATATATATTAAAAAAGACTCACTTAGGACAAAAGGGCTGAACAAGTGATTCAGTCTTTTGATCTGTTCTGAGTTCTGTAAATACAGGAAAAACTTCTTCTGTTAAAAAAAAAATGTGATATTTCCTGCGGGTTCTACTGAGACTAAAATCTTTCCATCGGTATTTGCTTAGCAGTTGTAGCTATCCTTTCTGAAAGAAATGAGACTCACCATGTTTACCACATTTTGCATGGTTACAGTACAACCAGAAACTTCTATCAGCTGATTATCTTCCTCAGATAAAGTAGATATTCTTTGTGTTCATTTACCTTGAATGGAAAAAAAGAAATCATTGATAAGGAACATTGGCGCTTCTGCCTCGTTTTTAAAGAACGATACAACATATTCACCTCACGTTTGGGAGTAATCATTGAGCAGAAACAGACTGCTAAAAGGTAGTGTTGAAGTCAAATTTCAGATGCTCTAAGATGATAATAAAATGTTGCTTAAAGATAAGAAGTATGCAATTTTTTGTGATAAACTCAAAAGGAAAATTCATTACCATACCAGCTAGTACTGCTGGTTTTCAAGTCTCACGTGGCCTAGTCAAAGCTTCACTAGGTTGTGGCATTTTGCTCCTTAACCCAGACAAAACTAAACCCACAAAACAAAACAAAATAAAATGAATCATAATAAAAATATGCAGACTGAGGTCCACTTCCCAATAAGGATAATCCCTCAAATTAAATCAGATTCAGTATTTCCCAGACCGAAAGAGATAGCTTGAGAAGCATACCTTTCTAGCATACCTCCTTCAACTTCGACAACACATCATGTTTCTGAAAACTCAGACAATAAGGTCTGGGGACTTGATGAGGTTTTGCTACCTGACTATCTGAAAAACCTTTCCATTACTCCTTTACAGGTAACGGTCTGAAAAATGATGGATACTACCTAGTTAAATGGAGATGGAATCGTACGTTTCTATGGTTTGATAGAAAGAATTAATAGTCTGATCAACTATTAAGGTCCAAATAAGTATGTGATCCTGTTTGTGATAGCATTATTCATAGCAGTGGTACCAGAAAAAAACCCACTTTTAAAACATACGTTAAATTATAAAAGCGCAATCGAGTGAAAATTAGCTATTGTTTCTACTTTATACAGTGAAAGAAAGCTTATTCCTTAGACACAGAATAATTATTCTGTTTGGATCTGGTTCCAATTTGCCATATGACATGGTGGATTTGTCTCCTGTTAAAGTGTGTAATACTTTACAGGATTCTTGTGGCTGAACTTATAGTCATTTTTAGATCTCTTAGTTATCCTCAGTAGGATGCAATGTGTGCTATTATCAGTTTTAATTTGTTATCACCATACTGAAATAGAATTGACTAAGCATTTGAGAGCAACGTTTTCTAGTTTTAGCTGATATTTACATTCATTGCCTAAATAAAACTCCAATCCCCATATACAGAACAGAAACTAACTCCTAGTTCAGAAATTACTTGCAATAAATGTTGGTTTTCTGTTGAATTGCAAGGGGTGATTTTACTTATAGAGGAATTCAGAAAGTTTACATCAACAAAAGGCAGCAAAGTGAAATTCATAAGAGGGGGTGGATGGTGTACTGTAATACAGAAGCTCTACTTACTTGTGAATTATTTAAATGCAGAATAATTGAATTGGTACAGCTTACAGAAAACCCGAATAAATTCTCATTTTTCAATATTCCTGGATTTGAGTTATCAATACCCAATGTGACAAATGCTATAGAATCATAGAATAGCAAAAGGCTACTGGGTTAGGGCTATAAATGATATACAGGTAGCCAGGAAGTCAGTCAGCAGCAAGCCCAAAAGAATGCTGGTGAACTAAAGCATGCTCCTCAAGAGTCTGGAAAATGTTAGGAGCCAGTAAGACCACATCCTTATGGTGAAACCATGCAAGTGAAAAGTCTTCTAAAGTGTCACTGTCCAAATCTGCTCCCCCCTAGAAGGAATACTTGAATAGTTAGACCTAGTCAGAGGGACAGAAGAGGAAATAAGACTTAAAACTTACAAAATTGACAGTCCTGGCCTGAAAAAAATAGATACTCTTTGCAAAAGACCAGCCTGGGACTGTAGCATGTACAACAAGCACTAGCAGAAGTGTCATGGTCCGTTTGAATCTCTCAAATTTGCAGGACAATATAAATTAAACTTTACTTTATGAACCCATTAGGAAGGAAAACAAACACATCAAACATGGGCTCCACCTCCTTTGTACAGGCTAGTTTAACATGAATTCACTTGTTCATCACTTCAGTAATTCATGACTCACAAGTTCTCCAACTTGTAACTTATGCGTCAACGAGCAAAACCCATACCTTGCAAAGGGTGGGAGTGCTCATCCTTCCTCCTCCGTCACAGCGCGGGCCTCCCCCCCCATCACATGGGGAAGCACAAAAACCTCAGCAGTCCGGCCGCTGTTGGATCCGCTTCAAAATCTTTTTGGGTAAGCTGATGTATTTATACCTCCCAGCTTGGAAGTTTGGCCTATGCCATTTCCATAAATTAATGGATACTGAAGAAACTTTGGGTTATTAATATGCAAGGATGCAAGAAACAATGGCTGCAGGAGACAGCAAGCAGCAGGGGATAACAGCTGCGTAATGACCTTTATCCCTCCCTGTCCATCCTGTCCTGCCTACACGTTACTCTTGCGTTGACTTAATGGCGCTGCTCCCAGCATACATCACGCCTTAGCGTGAGCTGTGTGTTAGGCCAAAACCTGGGCAGGACTTGAGTGAACAGTCACAGGGAAGACATTTAGATTCGCATTTCCTCTGGGATATGAATAGAGCGCTCCTAAGCAAGACAGGCACTTACATCTCATTTTCATTTTCATTGTAATGCTGCCGTCCTGAGTAAACACCGCTTTTCTTGGTGAGGGCTTGCTGATCGTTAATTGAACTTATCACTCTTCTCACAAAGGAAGAGTGCAAATACCTATCTGAAGACACATTTGTTGAGATGTTTACAGCATACTGCAAGAGAAAAATAAACCACGCAATTCCTCCTTTTATCAGCCTAAGGCTCACCCCAGCTCTATGGCAAAATATAACTCCAGCTCAAAATCAGAGAGCTCTTTAGAGCCTTATTTCTTCATATTTCTGTGATATTGCATCATAATGCTCTGGGCCTTTCTGCCCTCTGATGAGAGCGGCACATGCAGTCATCAGCCTTTCTGGCTCTCACACTCCACAGAGCTCCCCAGGGCATCCCTGCTCCGCACCTGCACCCCAAAGACTGCATTTCAGTGTGTGGAGCTTGGTTTGAAGAAATGAGACACGTTGTTGGTTTTGGTTTTTGGTTTTTTTTTTTTTTCCCACAAGGCAGGCTTTGAATTTGTGCACTTTGACCACAGCTTTCAAACTTAGAAAGCATTTGACTAATTACACAAGCAACCAGATATTCCTGCCATGAGAAAGATCCTGCAGCCAGGTGAGGTATCTACGGCCAAGCAGACCACCTGTGCAGACACAGATTGTCTAAGCAACAGCAGCTTAAAAGAGACCTCATCCAGTAAACATTAATTGCTATCTTATCTTCTGTGTTTTGCTATTGTGATTGGTTTTGCTATATTATAGACTATGTTATAGTACCAACAGTGCCTGTCCTTAATTTTGAGGCTTGATGGCATGACAAATCAGATCTCAACACTTTCTGGCTGCTGGTTGAATAATGGAGCGTTAACTTCTAGTATATCCTTAACCCACATTCTAGTTCTTTCATCCAAACTTCAAAGAAATGCTTTCTCTGGCCAGTCCCATTTTTTTCTCTAACCAATTGTCTGGAACATGTAAAATTTTCCTTACTTGAATTACTTAATTTTAAATCTGTTTAGTCATAGCAATGGTAATATTTTGCAGTATACTGGTACTCTGTAGTACCCTTCAGTCACCATGCTTGTTACTCTTTGAATTTTCAAATTTTTAAAATATGATTACATTTCAATTGTGCAGACCCTGTGGGCACTAGGGACTTGTATTATCTGTCTTCCTAAAAATTTCCTCTCCTGCTATAGTAAATCTTTAAGTATATAAGTTACACTGTGTTATACGTTAACTGGACCTACAAGTCAGATCACCTAGGCTAGGTGCAAACTGAATACAACTCTATCAACTGACGATGTTCTAATAAAAATCCAGACATAGATAATTCATGACTATTTTCCTCCACTATTTTTATCAATACTGTCCTGGTTTCAGCTGGGATAGAGTTAATTGCCTTCCTAGTAGCTGGTACAGTGCTATGTTTTGGGTTCAGCATGAGAAGAACATTGATAACACGCTGATGTTTTCAGTTGTTGCTAAGTAGTGTTTAGTCTACAGTCAAGGGTTTTTCAGCTTCTCATGCCCAGCCAGCAAGAAGGCTGGAGGGGCACAAGAGGTTGGGAGGGAACACAGCCAGGGCAGCTGACCCAAAGTGGCCAATGGGGTATTCCATACCATGTGATGTCATGCCCAGTATATAAACTGGGGGGAGTGGGGGTGGGGGAGTTCTCCGCTCAGGGACTACTAACTGGGCATCAGTTGGCAGATGGTGGGCAATTGCACTGTGCATCATTTGTGTATTCCAATCCTTTTATTATTACTGCTGTCATTTTAATAGTGTTATCATTATCATTATTAGTTTCTTCTTTTCTGTTCTATTAAACCGCTATCTCAACCCATGAGTTTTACTTCTTTTCCTGATTTTCTCCCCCATCCCACTGGGGGGTCGTGGGGGAGTGAGCGAGCGGCTGCATGGTGCTTAGTTGCTGGCTGGGGTTAAACCACGACACCGAATAACTGTGCTGGTGATCTTTTGTGTCCTAAAAAGCTGTCTACACACATTCAGAAGTGATTCCTACATCTTGTCTAGCAACTGATTTTAACATTTATATAAAATTAGAAATTTGATGGTGCTAGGGGTTTGAGGAAAAATATATGGAATGTTGTGGAAAGAATAGACCGGTATTTTAGAAATCCAAAAAGTTTCTCACAAAATACCGTGATAGCCCACCCTGTCATGAGCCTAGTAATCATTCCAGAATGTGATAATATGACTAAATAAAAAATGGGAAAAAAGTCACAACGGGGGTGGGGAGGGTTAGTTATAGTCTTGTCTGGTTTTATTATAACAAGAAAGTAGTTTAAAATAGCCTTCTGTAGACAAAGCTTTAAAAAGAACCCAGTCCATGCAATCCAACCCAACGGTGTTGCTGCTAGTGGTACATTAGAAAGTAAGATACACTAAAATTAAAGCTTTGCATTTTTGGCAGTACATGCTACTCTAAGTAGCAACAGTTACTTTGGCAGCTGATGTGGTGAGGAAACCAGCTGACTTAAAGAAATTTGAATTTGGGAGCAAGAAGAAAAGATTTGGGTAAAAGGGGAAATAAGATAGGACAGGACACAAGAAGGGGCTAAGAATAATTTTGAGAAGAAACTGAGTGGAAAAATATAAATTTAGGAGGAAGACATAGATAGGCAAAAGATATGGAAAAAAAGTGTTACTATGTAGAGTGGTGCTGAAGATAAGATAGGAGGCTGGGATTTGGGTGGCTTGATCTTGCTCCTTCCTGTTTCATTGTTGAGTTTTTATTCATTCAGGCTCTGCATGTGCTCAGTATAAATATTCTAGGTGTCATACATAACTCGTCTACTTGTTGATACAACCACTAGCTATGTACTCTTCTGCAGTAAACTTTTGTGGTGCCGTTTGAGAAGGAAGAAGGGATGCCTTTGGATAATGCAGTGCTCAGTAGCAGGATGCCAGGCCATGAAGAGAAAGCACAAGACAGAAAAAGGGAATTGCTGCAGGAAAACAAAAAGAGGAGCAGAAAAGAGAGTACTAAGAAGAAAAAGACCATTGGCAAGCAAAGTTATTAGGAAGAAATATTAAAGAAAAGAAATACTATAAATACTCCTCCACCAATGATCAGCTTCCAGGAAGTCAACAAGAGGTGTTGACTGTTGTGAACAGTTAAAGGCTCTTGTAAAACATTTGCATTTGTGAGGTGAAGGAGGTGTCATTTCCAAAGCAATGCTTTTGTCATCTACCAATATACAGAGCACTCCTCTAGATAGAAAAGCCAGACCAAGAAAAAGTTTGAATTTCATGTGCAGGCAGGATGCAGAACAGGATTTGCACATAACCCTTGAGTCTCCTTTGCTTTGGCATAAGCACAGAATTTGTGCCAGCTTATCCTAAGCTTTTTCTTATGCCAATTAACTACACGTCTTATTTAATTGTTGAGTTTAGTTATTAGAGAA
This sequence comes from Pandion haliaetus, assembly GCA_013401275.1. Lineage (NCBI taxonomy): Eukaryota > Metazoa > Chordata > Aves > Accipitriformes > Pandionidae > Pandion > Pandion haliaetus. Next base: position 153,928 of record VYZV01045832.1, read on the forward strand.
TTTAAACAGGATAGCTGAAAGAAAGTTAAGCAAATTGCATTTAACTTGTCTCACGGGAATAGCAGAACCTTATTTGGAATCTGATGTATATGGTAGGTATATAGGCAACATTAGGGTCAGATCTATATATTTAAGTCTCTCACTAATAGCCTTGTGAAATAAGCATTTTGACCAGATCCTCTGTTGGTAGGAAAAGAATGTGTTTCATAAAAATACCTTGATTTTTATGAACTAAGCACAGTGGTCATTCTTTTCCTTTAGGGATCCTGGAGAAGAGTAGTTGTACAATACTGCAACGTATATCTGTATGGAATAAACCAAATTAACCTTATCCACGTGTGTCATGGTTTCGCTTTCAGCCCAGCCGGTAACAAAGCACCA
>VYZV01045832.1:155007-173428 GCA_013401275.1 Pandion haliaetus
CTGCAGAGGCGGGTCCGACTCTTTGGCACCAGGGGAGCTTCCAGCAGCTTCTCACAGGAGCCACCTCTGCAGCCCCCCCCCGCACTACCAAAGAAAACCACGCCACACAAACCCACAACAACGTGGAAGACAAAATAAGTAGGTCTCCTTTAAAGTAATTTAAAATTATAAAAATTTAAAATATATGTAAGTGCATATGTATGCACAGACAGGTCTCACAAATTTTATTTATAAAGCTCATTGCATAAAGACTTAGAAACTGTCACAGCTGGGCTTTTTAAGGAGAGAAACCATCCATGTGCTGATCCTAACCCCATGTCTTTTCTCTGCTTGTGTCCTCATTAAAGAAGTTGAAGGTAAACTGTGGTGGTAACAAGGCTGGGAGGAGCGGGATCAAGAGTGAAGGAGGGTAGTTGAGCCTGGGAGATGGGGGAAGGAAAGGTGTAGTTTAAGTGTTTGTCTTTTTGTTTCCCAGTACTCAAACTAGTAATTAAATATTTACTTTATTTGGCAATAAATTAAGTTAATTTTCCTCAAGTTAATCTGTTTTGCCCCACAATGCAATTGGTAAGCAATCTTCCAGTCTTTAGCATCTTGGTAACAGTATGCTCTTTCTCATCCTGGTCACTGAATTATGGGACACATGATGCAGTGTTTCATGTCTTTGTGTCTAGAGTAATCTATCTTTTTTTAAGGGATACTGTGAAGGACATTGCTTTAACAAGTACACCTATGCCAGTGATTTTCTGAATTAAAATTGAAGGCACACAGCAGAGCTCTCTGTGTTACCTTACCCTGGCCCTTGCCCAACTAACAGAGCACTAGCCTCTTGGCTGGCTGCTGGGCCTATTGCCCAACAGAATCATTTGCCTGGATCCCCTGAGCTTCTCACTGCTGCCAGGCTATGGGCAACGCTGGGTGCTAAAGGACAGACAGGGCTGCAACACAACGCAGAGGAACGACCGGCTCGGAAGCCTGAGGCCACGCGTCAACAAGGCGAAAGACCTGACCAGTCAACACCTGTAGGACCTGGCCCCGCTTCCCTTGGTGTGCGAGCGTAGCGGAGACCTTGCAGAGAAGGAGGTCAGCGGTGCTATTGATTTAGCTCACTAGCTCTCCACTCCTGCAGTAATGAAAAGCTTCCATCTCCAATAATCCTAACAGGCTGCTCACTTTATTCCTGGAAGGGTTTAATTCTTGTGTTTTACTGCATTGTACAGAAAGCTTCAGACAGCACAACTGAGAAATAATTTTTGCTTCAATGTTCTTACAGGTGGCTTTTAGTAAGCAGTGGCACTCAGCTATTAAGAACCCTTGGTAGCTTTCAGTTATATAGAATTCACAGGTATTCAAGCAGGGGAGGAAGGAAAGGTGTGCTCCATACTTGATTTTCTCTTCACTTTGCAAAACACTTAATGTGTGCAAGAAATCCCAGTTGTTGCAATAAAAAGATACAGCTTCTACACTGGCTCACAAACTTTTTGGGTCTAAGGCTTTTAAGTCTGAGTGCCTACTATTCTGTACTGCATTATATCTTTCCTGCCCCTACAAAACAGGTTTGAAATGCCAAAAACAAATCAGATTTTTTTTTTTCCATATACCTATCTTGCATTTGCTGGGACAGACATTTGCCTCCACACTGCACAACGCACTGAGTCCTGCAAAGACAAGTGCGAAGTTTGCTTTACTAGTTCCCCATGCTTTCTGTTTTGAAAGGCTCGCAGAGAGTTACAGACCAATGCTAATGCCATTCAGGGTGGTTCATCTCTCTTCCCAAACTTACCACATCCACCTTTTCAACAGCAAAGCATTGCTCTGTGGCAACTTTCCTGCGGCTGATGCTTCATGAAATGAATGGGCTGGAAGTGCAATGGAGACCGTTCACACCCCAGGACCTGGGCTGGTTCCTTCAGTTTTAACTGAGCACGCAAATTTCAAGGTGGTGGCCACACAGGCTAACCAGCCGCTGAAGCTCTATTATCTGGGGAGTTTTAACTGTAAGCAGACCAAGCAGGCTCTGTGGAATTAAACTTCTGATTTTAGAGCGCATTTGTATCTATTAAATGCTTGCATTGTGAAGGTATTCCATATCTGAGAGCAGGTATGTTTTAGTCCCTTTTTTTCTCCGATGTGGATCTGAAACTCAGTTTTCACATGGGATATAATTAAAGTCTGACTTCTAGCATCCAAATAGCTAAAAAGGAGAGAACATCATTGTTCCTTTGGAATTTTCTTGCAAAGCATAATAAAGTTGCTGATTGGCTTTATGCTATGAAAAAATGTATCTTTATGAAAAATGGAAGCACAAGGGACTATGGCACCCATGAATGTGTAGAATCCTAAGGAAATATATGAATAAAGCATAAGAAAATATCAAATTTGATCACCAAATACTCATTGTGTACATTGATGTTACATAACACAAAAACGGGAACTTTTTTTGTTGTTTTGACCACAGACAGCTAAAGAAGTCAGAAGGTAGAGTAATAATCTATTAATTCAAAGAGAAGAGTTCAGAGATGAATATCAAATCTATGAAGAATAAACTTTTAGTATGGGGCAATAAAAACCTAATGTATGAATACAGGTAAAATGTAGATGTACACTCTTGTAAAAATGAAATTTGATGGAAAGCAATAACGCATTTACAGCAGCTGGGAAAACAGAAGAACATCTCATCTTTAGAAAAAAATAAGTGAGACACTGAGGATTTTCAAAGTGTTAGAGTGATTGATTTCACTCCAGATGAAGTCAGCTGAAGTTACTCCATTTAAATACAGCATTAGGTTGTTTCCTTATACAAGTCTTTTTAACTGCAGCCTGATATTTTAAAATATTCTGGCAAATAAAAAAAAACCAGGAGAAGATGGAATGTATACTATTGAGTAGTGGAAAATAAAGCAAGGAGAAAAAAAGAAAATTTTACAAAAAATGAGGAATCAATAAACTCACTGAGTAAATAAAAGCAGACGGAAAATCAGCAAAAAACTAGTTAAATATGCCTACAGTTAAGCTGTAGCCAATTTGAAAAAAATGATCAAAGGATTTGATCAGATTAAACTGTTTAAATATAAAAAGAAAACAGCAAGACTATTTAATGTTAAAACTTGCTTCTCCCACATCTTGACTGCTCCAGCAGTATTTGCTGAAAGTAGAGTTTATGACTCTGTCCTGTGCTTTTTAGAGAAGAAATGAAGAGGTGTACAGATAAAAATCACGTTCTGATGGATGTATTATGTGCTGAGAGAATGTGATGACTTATGCTTGTACCTGTCATTATCTTGACGTATTGCATCTTTAGTAGTGAGAAAACTGTTCTTTACTATGAAATCAAATGTATTCCTAGGAAAATAATGAAGTCAGAGAGGCAGAAATTGAAAATAGAGTCTAACTTGCACACATTATGTAAAACATGAACTAATAGCTAAGCTATACTCAAATACAAATGTTTTAAGCAGCTGTAATTTTCAGATCTTTAAGGGGCATGCTCAGAATGGAGTTTAGTCTTCAGCTTTTGTCCTAGGCCAACAGAACAAGTTTCTGATTTGAAACTCATCTTAAGCTCTACCGTCAAAATCTAATATTGTCTTCACAGGCATCTATATAAAATATTGAGGTTTAAAAAACTGTCATTATATTAAAAAGAGCAAGGAACACTTCACGCTATCAAGCACTGCCTCTCATTTTCATGATATTCCTTTTTGTAGGAGTTCATTACAGAATAAAACTGTCCCTTTCACAGTAAATCTTGAGGAGTTCAAAGCTATGCTGTTCCATAATTATTGCGATTAGGCCTCTAACTGCAGCCTGACTTCAGCGATTAGGAATTGATGGCTAAAAGTTAAGACTTCTTTTTGCCTTGCATTTAACATATAGTGAATTCTAACAAGTAATAAACCCAAGAGTTCACTGAATGGAACAAAAAAAATTAGCCGCTCTGTGTATTATTAAAGATAACCTCATTTTTTTAAGTATCTGGAAATGGCTATAAGCACGCTGAAGATAAGACACTTCATTGTAACTCAGAACATATATCTAGGCACCTCATATTTTACACAACTCTGCACAAAGGCCTTCTGTCATCACTGAAGTGAAAATTTATTTCCAGAATAGGTCTGTTCTCCAAAAATGTAATTGTATATTATATTCAATGCTTTGCTATTTAGACATTGTTCGTTTCCTACAGGGTGGAGTAAATATTGGTTTTACAGGGCATTGAGTCTAGGTTGCCTTATCCCAAAACACAAGTGATGGTGAGCAGATAGAGTTATCAATCATGTAAGGGTGAACTGGGATGTTTTCATGAATTTTTAGAGGTAATTGCTACAGTAAGGCTATCATTTATACAGAAGAGGTTTCTCCATTGGTCGTGGTTAATTGTCAGAATGCCAGCAAAGTGTATTCACTAAGCCAGCTACAGAACAGCTTCTAATGATTCTGGGGCTTTTTTCCCCCCTTGTTGTAGGAATACCACCTAAAACTGAGCGACAGAAGCAACAAAAGTCAATCAAGTCAATCAAGATAAATCAAAGGACTGTTAATAAAAAAATAAATTATCACCGAAGATTTAGCTAAAGCTAAACTATAACATCTTGGTAGGACAATGTATTAACTTCTCTTTCATTTGAGAAGAACAAAGACTTAAATGAAAATGACATGTCATTCTCTGTGGCAAATGTTGCCACAATCCATGGAAATACTGCGGCATTTCTGACAGTTCCTCATTATTACACTGTTGGAAAAAGGAGTGAACTATTTCCTGTTTGATTGTTTTATGGACAGAAATTAAATGCCATTAAGAATATCTGGCAAAAAAAGATATGTCACAATCAAGTTATCTGAAGCTTGACACTCTGTCTTTATCTGCTAATAACGCAAAGTTAACTTTCAGAGGTGTCTGTAAGGAGCGACTGAAAAGTGAAAATAGCTGTTTGTTTCCACCTATCTTTTTGTGCAAAATAGGTAAATAAATTCCAGAGAAGTCATCATTCAGAGGTTCATTTAATGATCACTAGAAAGAGTTGGAAGTTGAGAGAGCTTTTTCTGTTATTCCTTCATTTCCACCGAACTCTAAATATGTTTTCAAAAATTCTGGAGATACTGCCTTTGTCTGCCTGATCACAATGACATTGTGAAGCACATCCCCTACCAGAGTGTTATCTCAATACCCTGGACTGTAAAGGCCTTTGAAATACTTTGAACCTCTGGAAGCTACTTTTATATTGTAAACCCAAACCAACAGACCCAGCTGCATTTTCTAAATGCTGTGGATTGTACAGGTCATGAGGAAAAGATACTGTTAGCAAATGAAAATATGGGTATTGTTTTCATAATACCGATGGTTTTTCATATTCTAGTTTTAAAATCCTACCCAATACATGTCTGCATGTTGAAGTTCATGATGCAATACATGAAGTAGTGCAAACTTTGTAACTCATTTTTTAAAAGCAGGTTGAAACAGTGCAGAAAAAAAATAATTCATCAACAGCAAAGGTATTAATATTGACTGAAATATCCAAATCATCATCCCAGTTCAGTTACTTCCTCTGGAGGAAGGTGCTGACCTTTCAGGAAAACACAAATCCACTTTAAAGTTTGCAATTCAACAACAAAAGTGTACAAAAATTGTCTGTGTGCAGAAACAGGTTTGGCAGCACGAGCATGCCATTTTAGAAACCTTGTGTGGTTTAATTGTTTCCTAATCACATCTGAGCTCTTTTGCCTCTTATTTATTGCACAAAATTTTATACCAATTCCTATTTTAAATACAAGGCAGACAAGAATGGTTTCTTTGGTCAAGGAGATTTGTGCAGTGCTGAGAGTTTTTATGTAACGACTATTTTAGGACCTAGTTCACAAAACCTGAAATGTTTATCTGCAGAAAATGGAGCCATAGATTTAAGAGAAAAATAAATGCTGTACTAAAAGAAAATAGTATTGCTTTCAGAAATGCTGAAAATGAACCCAAGCCCTTGAGCTTCATTTTTTTATTATCTTTTGTTTCCTCCAGGAAAGATGGTTATCCTAAATCACTATCACTGTTCTCTTTAGCTTTACCTTACAGACATCCTTCTGTGAGGACAAAAGATTGAAAGGCTGTGTGTGAAGATGCATGTAAGTACTGAGGTCAGGAGCAGATTTTGCTGTTTGGGTAAGAGCACTTTGAGAGGAAGTCCTTTAGAAAGACAAATGAATACACAGAGTTTGTTGTGAGGAGCCCTCCCCTCGGGCAGACCTTCTGTGATCCATGCATGACTTCACTGATCTGGTTTTATTCACTCTATTCTGATTTTGCAAGCAAGCGAGGTGGCCAGGTAAACTCTGCAGCCCAGGACAGGAGGGCTTGCAAGACACTCCGTTAACGACGACTTCCAAGCTTGGCTCAGCTTTCCCTCTTTGCCAGACTTTTGCTCTGCTTATTCCAGCAGAAAAGGGCAATCATATCCAAAGCAATTCTCCCCAAATTAAGTAGTTTTGTCTAATGAAACAATCACTAGAAAATTACAAGGGATGATCTATGTATCAGTAGTTAAAATTATTTAGTATTTTTGAGGTTTAAACGTAGCTTCTGGCTGCTAGAAATTATCATCAGTTAGATTCTGTGTAGAGAAATATTTTAATCCAAACAATAGAAATGCTTGGATAGATACGAAGTTTTAGGCAACTATGAGACTAATAACAAAGGATAGAAATGATTGTCCTTGCTATTGACTCTCCATTTAAAAAGAAAGATTAGAAAGTTCTACCAGAAACAAAAATTAACTTCAAAGGTTGCTTGTATGAAATGGATGTCTGATACAGTGTGATACCTTGTGTAGAAAAAAAAAATAATCTATCTATTCAGAGGAAATAACCTGCTGAGTCTATTGAAAATGAACAAAGCCAATCTTTAAAAAAAAGGGAAATGAAAAGAATCTATCTTCCTCATATTAAAAGGCAGAAAGACAGAATCTATACTATTGTTGATTTGGGGATAGTAAAATCAGAGAATGACTGCAAGAAACTGTTAAGAACTGCTTTGTTTGAGGATATTTTTTGGCCTTGCAAACAATCTTAAAACATCTCTAAATCTAGATTATCAACGTTACAATCTGCGTGCTCCTGCAGTACTACAGGGTCCCAAGAATTAACTTTTAAACAAGTTATTTCGTGATGATCTGGCTGTAGCACAACGTAGGGCTTTCACACAGGCTGAGAAGAAAGAAGAAACCTAAAAGATTTCTAAACACATTTGCCTCAAAGGGACCTCAAGGGGTCCATTCAGTCTGTCTTACATGAAGGAAAATAAATACACCTGAACCCACACCCTGAAAGCTGTTTAGCTACTTCCTTTTTACAAAAATCTGCAGTGAAAAAGATTTTATGAACTCCCTAAGATAACTTTCTTCCTGTTTATAATTAGCCTTGCAGGCAGAAAACTTTTGTTAATAACTGCTCACCTATGATAAATTTTACCAGTCCTCTCGCTAAACCAACCAACCAACAAACAAACACAGAGAACAACTGACTGACTGTTTTTAGTAAGCCTGTCTTCTAGGGAAACTTGTGTCCTCTTTTAGTGTCTTTTTTTCTGGACTTAGTAAAACTCGATCTTTTGGCTCAGTCCTTACAGGGCAGTACACCAAATAGCTTACATGGCTTGTTAGGCTCTTTTTAATTCCCTCTGCTGTCACTCTCTCATTCTTACCAACCTAGACACAGTATTTTGGCAAGGTTTCAGTACTGGCAAATAAGAGCAAACCAATTATTCCACACTGTAAAAACGATTCTAGAAGTCCAGGTGCAATTTAATACTTTCTAGAAGTCCAGGTGCAATTTTCCCCCCATATTTTCTTTTCATGTTAATCTAACACTTGGGTATGTGGGGCAGTGCAGCCTGCACATTCCCCAGGTTCATCTCAGCAGAGTCCCAAGCGTTTAAGAAGATCTTGAAGAAGATGTGAAGAAGGATAATTGATGTGTTTGTGGATGAAATATCTTTTAAAGTTCCAGTTACTTTTCTCCTTTGAATGCTTGTCCATGTACGGATTCACAGTGCGGGTGATTTTTTTCCCCCCCTTTTCTTTTTTTCATTTTTTATTTTAAGGAGCATTCATTGGAAAAGATGTTAACAGAGATATCACTCAGCAATGCACCTGCAATAATACTGGCTCTGGTAGAACATACTATATCAATGAAGGAAGATCCACTTGGGCATAAGATATTTTAACACAGCCCCTGATCCAGTTTCTCTTTGTGCAGAGATCTCTTAACTATTGATCCATACAGCCACTGAGGTTTTCAGAACAGTCAGCTCCCTTGCAGTAGGAAGTAATTCCTGCTGTTTAATACCTGTAATCAGGCATAAACCCTTTGCTGACAAATGAAGAGTAGACTGCAGACTGTTTGCCAGAGCAGAGGTTTATATAAAAAAACAGTCCAGGAGATCTGTGCAGTCAACAGGCTGTAGCTTATTGCTCAGTTGTTGCCTACATCGGATAGCTAACCTGTCTTTGGATGGCTGGGCTTTATGGGTTTCTTTTCTCACAGCCTCTTCTTGCTGCATTTCAGGCAAATCTCAAGAATTTTGCTCGTGCTCCTTAATTGAAAAACTTTCCTGCATGGCAGGTACAAGCACTGATCCTCTTTAACAAGCTATGTTCTGCCCTATTGACCTTATCTGCTAAATTTGTGGAATATACTATTGGACATAAATTTTAATCTAATCATCCAGTCCAAACAGCATGAGAAAAAACTCAGTGTCTTGTTTCTGTCCTGAAAAAAACCAATGTCTATGTTGCATTCTGACTTTGCTCAAGTGCAATTTTGGTACAAGCCTTTTTGGTATCAGACACTCAAAAAATAAGTTAGAAATTTATTGCAAGGAGACTGAAGATTGAGCCTATGCAGAAAAAAACAATGTCTTAAGCTCAGAAATGTAAAACTAGGGGAAAAAAAAATTAAAAAAAGAAAAATTAGTGTCCAGATTCCATCAGACTTGGATTAGTACCCAGTCAGTTATTTCACTGTAGGTAGAACCTGGGATAAATTGTGACAGAGATCTTATTCACAAAGGGAACAATGTAAGAGGGATTGATTACCACCATGTGAATCTCCTACTTCCTAGCAGAAGAAATAGCCTCCAGAAAAACTGACTTCACAGACAGAAAGAGTAATGAACAATTTCCAACTGTGTAGAGCATCAAGTTTAATTCTGTGGAGAAATAAGGTTTCTTGTTAGCAGCAATAGCTTCACAAATCTCTAATAATCCAGTGAGAATAGCTATGAAATGAAATGAGGAGGAAAAGAAAATGGCTGACACAGGAAAAAGAATTTAAGGCTCTCACCCTAACCTTAAGTTTAGCACCTGAAGGCAGAGCTGAGTGGCAATCAGCGGGCCATACCAGCTAATAGGTGTTAATAAAAGCAGTGGTGATGATCTTCCCCGTAGCTGGTCCAGGGGCCAGCTATCACAGTTGGGATTTAGAGGATCTGCTTGATGGTACCAAGGGCAGAACCTGTGGAAACCGTGGTGGTGTGTTATCATTAACAGAGTGAAGAACTGAATTGAATCTGTAGTTACACAGCTCTACTCCTGAGCCGAACTGACCATTTTCTTTGGCAGCCAAGATCCTCGCAACAAAAAAAACCCCACGCTCTGTAACAGTTGTTGCAATTGTAAGAAACTGCAATTGCTCCATTTATTGTCTTTTTGGAAAGACACAGAGAACTAACGTTACGGTGTTCTCTCTTCAGTGCAGAGCAGACACTGAAATCAAACAGGAGCGTGCGTATAATTGATCTCACTACAATATTTATAGCTAACCAGTAACTTAGATCTTACTTTGCAGTGGTTAAGAGGAGAAGGACCTCATACCCAGAAAACTCCAGTCTTCTGGGGCCTTTCTCCAGCTTCTCACTGCCCTGTGGCCATTTTATTTACCCATGCCATTATGAAAGCAGTAAAGGCCAGGCATAAAAAGAAACATACATTATGCCTGCAAAAGGTGTCATACTTTCTGCTCGCTCTTCCTGCTGTCGTGGGGGTCTGGGTTTGTTAGATGCTGAATGCTAGGCTCGTAACCACTTCGTTAATGAAGAGGATTGTTTTATCTCCAGTAAAAAAGTGAAGGATCGCTGTGCGAGTGAGTTGGCTCTGTAACTTACTCTCTTTCCTAAGGTTGGAGTTGTCTTTGACTCATTTTGCGGAGCTTGGAACTGTTTCTTTCCAGATAAGGGGCACTGACTTTTCAGCCTTGAGCAACTGTGTGTGGTGGTGTTAAACAGCACAAGCAGTCCCTTTCCAGGGGAAAAGTGTGAAAGCTGGAAACTTATCAAATGATATCCACGTGTTTCTGGTTTCTGTTCAACAGTTATAGTCAGAGTTAGAGGTCAGAGCCCAAAAGTGGCTCCATGGTGACAGTGGAAGGTTATTTTTTGGCATGAACCTGTCTCAGCCAAACAGCATTTTGCCTTGAAATCTGCCTTCCTCAGGGTGTCAAACAATAAGAGCAAATACACCTTGCCTTTGCAGAGGAAGAGGAGCTTTCATAGAATCTAAAGACAGCCCTCTTGCTAGAGCCAGCCCTGGAAAAGGAGAGTGAGCTTTTACAACTCAGAAAGACATAGCAGGAGCCAATGAACTTATTAGTGCCTTGTACAGGAGGGATGAGCTTTTGACAGCTCAGAATCAAGAAGAAGGAAAGAAGATTTGCATTTAGACTTCCTGCCTTTGGTTTTTCTAAGGGAGTCCCCATCACTGCAGTTGGGGTTGTCACTGGGATCATTTCCCTCGCTGGCAGGGATGTGTTCTTGCTGTTTGCATTCATGGTGGTCCCCAAGTGCAAAACCCACAGAGCTCACTGCCTGCTGCAGAGCAGATGGTTCTCTCTCTGATGGATTGTCTGATGTCTCCTTTTTAGCAAAGTACTTGTTGCTTTATATTTATTTTGATCTTGTGATTATCAGATGTGTTTTGAATTCTCATCTTGTTCTTTGAACTAGCGACTCCTCTTAGACTGGCATTTTCTGCAAATGTTACAAACATATTTTTGATTCTTTCTTTCAAGCTATGAATGAAAATATTAGAACTTGGCACAAGCCAGATCCCTACAGGTATCTATCTGAAATATCTTCTCAGCTCATCAGTGAACCATTACTATCTACTCTAAGACTACACACTGAGTTGGGAATTTGGCTTATACCCATAGTAACTAACCTGATCTTCCTAACATTACAAATGTCATGTGGGCTAGTGCCAGAAAGCTTACTGAGGTCAAAAGATATCACAAGTATTGCTTCATCCTCATCTTCTAGGCCAGTTATATTGCCAAAAAGGAATTGCAATGATCAGAAACAGTATATGTTCTTTCCTGTTGTTGTCATTCAGTTGCTTATAAGTTGATTACTCAATTTGAAAAAGGAAGTTGAAGCAATAAATCTATAATTCATCATCTATACTTTTTTTCCATTGATACATTTTCCTTTGGGAGGGTAAACTTCCTGAAATATCACACCCTAACTATTTCTTCAGGAATACTTGTGAGATGGTCTTGATTACTTATCAGGTAATCCAGGATGAATTTTATCATTCTCTGCACATTTGAACCTCTCTAACTTATCCTACCCAAAGACACCCTCCATACATTTTGTAGGACTGTGCCCTACATACTTTTTTCCAGTAAATAATCAGGTACTTAGTCCCGCATTGCTGTCATCCTTTGGTTGCTGCCTTGGTTGCCTGATAAAAAATTTCATCTACGGCTTCTTTTTGATAAGGACATTTCTTTTGTTCTTTCTCCTTTTATCTTCACCCAGAGAAATGCAACAAATTTGCCTCTCACCTCTTTCTCAACTTCAGAGAGTAACTTCAAAGCATTCTTGATCTACAGTGTAATATCGGTTTCCTTTTTTTGTCTTTGTGCTTCCTGAATAAACTATTTCTATTTTACCAGCCTTCCAATTCTATTGATTTGTTTCACCAGCTTTCTGTGATGTTGATTAACCAAGTTTTTTGGTTGTAAAGCAAGAGTTCAGATCCTTTCTCTCCAGTTCCTGTGCTGTTTTGAGTTCATGTGTAAGATACATGTTCAAACTGACTCTTCATGGTTTAAAGAAGGCAGAAGAAAACATCTTTATACCTCAATACAAGATCAGTCTCATGGGATAAGCCATATCTCCTCCATGAGGCTGCACAATCACTAATACTGAGATGCAACATTAGGAAACTGGGCATGACCAAGCTATCTTTCCTGAAGGTTCACATGCCTCCTCCTCAGAGATGACATTTCAGGCCGGCAGATGGTTGTCTTGTCTTCTAATAGGGTAATTATGAATGCATTTAGATGGTGATTTTGAACGTCTTAGTGTGGTGGGTTGACCCTGGCTGGACACCAGGTGCCCACCAAAGCTGCTCTGTCACTGCCCTCCTCAGCTGGACTTGGGGGAGGGAGAAAATATANATGAGAGATCATTCAGCAATTACCATCACAGGCAAAACAGACTCAACTTGGGGAAATTAGGTTAATTTATTACCAATTAAATCAGAGTAGGATAATGAGAAATAAAACCAAATCTTAAAAACACCTTCCCCCCACCCCTCCCTTCTTCCCGGGCACAGCTTCACTCCCAGATCTCTATCTCCTCCCTGACAGTGGCACAGGGGGATGGGGAATGGGGATTACGATCAGTTCATCACACGTTGTTTCTGCTTCTTCACCCTCCTCAGGGGCAGGACTCCTCACACTTGTCCCCTGCTCCACCATGGGGTCCCTCCCACGGGAGACAGTCCTCCATGAACATCTCCAACATGGGTCCTTCCCACGGGCTGCAGTTCTTCAGGCAAAGACTGCTCCAGCGTGGGTCCCTTCCATGGGCTGCAGTCCTTCAGGCACAGACTGCTCCAGCGTGGGTCCCCCACGGGGTCACACACAAGTCCTGCCAGAAAACCTGCTCCGGCGTGGGCTCCTCTCTCCACAGGGCCACAGGTCCTGCCAGGAGCCTGCTCCAGCGCGGGCTTCCCTCGGGGACACAGCCTCCTTCGGGCATCCCCCTGCTCCTGCGTGGGGTCCTCCCTGGGCTGCAGGTGGATATCTGCTCCACCGTGGACCTCCCTGGGCTGCAGGGGGACAGCCTGCCTCACCATGGTCTTCCCCACGGGCTGCAGGGGAATCTCTGCTCCGGCACCTGGAGCACCTCCTCTGCCTCCTTCTGCACTGACCTGGGGGTCTGCAGGGCTGTTGCTGTCTCATGTCTCACTCCTCTCTCCGACTGCCATTGCGCAGGTTTTTTCTCCCTTCTTAAATCTGTTCTCCCAGAGGGGCACTACCACCGTTACTGATGGGCTCGTCCTTGGCCGGCAGCGGGTCCGGCCTAGAGCCGGCTGGCATTGGCTCTGTCAGACATGGGGGAAGCTTCTAGCAGCTTCTCACAGAAGCCACCCCTGTAGCCTCCCCCGCCAACAAAACCTTGCCACGCAAACCCAATATGCTTATCTTTAGGGAAATCTCATTATTAAGTACTCCTTTATTTTGCAGACCCAGAATGATGTGATAATTTGGGGTCACCAGGGAGAGGAGATTATGAAGCAAGTACTTGTACAGCTGATAGTTTCACCATAGTACTCTCAGGCCACCTGATCTCTACCATCTTGCTTAGTGATTTCTGCCCATTTATTGACTCCTATCATTTTTCTCAGTGAAATGATCTACTCAGTTCAGTCCAGCTTCCTGAGAGAATCCTAGTGCAAACCTGTTTTAAATGTCCCCTATGTCCTACCTGAATTCCTTCTGTTCACCAAAATCTGATTTATAAGTCCCTAACTTCTGAAGGTTTGGCACCAGAATACAATGATCACAGGTGAAACTGTGTCTAAATGTCCATGCCTGCAACTGTGATGCTAGTATTACACTTGTTTCAAACATATTAGGAATCAGGGCATTCTGCCATCATTGTGGAAACCTGCATCCCAATTTGAAATTCTCTGCACTGTACATAGCAATTTTAAGGACTGCTTTGACATCTCAAGTTCTTGTAACATACTTCATGCCCTAAATCTAATTGAAGTGATGTAATTCTTTTTAGGACTAAATGCAACACAGCTTAAAATCATTTCAGTGGCAATCTTTGGTGCCAGAATAGAAACAGAAAACCTAGCGTGCCTCAACCAGATGGAGATATCCATCAAATGGTTTAAATATTTATACTGAAATACATGTAAAATCTATGTATATTTTAGAAAGCCATAGTTAGGCAATGCAGTTTCATTTAAGAGCTAAGGCAGAGGTTCAGTTTTATGATTGCTCCTTGACTAATGAGTTGTTTTCATATCATGCTGCCTTTCTAGGTTGCATACTCTTAAAAAAAAACCTTACAAGATTAATTTACCTCTATAAATTATCTCATTCACTTTAAGCTGAGTCTTTTCTGGTCTCACTTGCAAGAAGTTTTACTCAGGCAAATAACACTTTAGCTTGTGCCTAACTGTCTGCAAGATCAAGGATTGATAAAACTGTGTGTAAATCCTAGCCTACCCTGTGGCAAAGGCACACATCCCTCTTTTCTCTAGAGCAAAAGCAATTTTTAAAAATCATCTTAGAGGGAGTTAAGAAACCCACGTATAATCCAGGGCTTAGATAAGATACCCAAACCCACCACTCCCCAGGCGGGCATCTGCTTGCCTTGCAAGTTCGCTCTATTGGTTTTCCTGATCCTGCATGCTGCCCTACTTAGAATGGCTTGCCACCTCCTCTCCTCTCCTTTCTCAACCACACAGGAAAGCAGATGGAGGTCCAGTGAGGCCCTGGACCATGAGTAGAACCAGGGCAGATTTGGCACAAGCCCACGTGCAGATTTCCCACTAAATATCATTTCTACAACTCCGTTTAAAAATGCTGGAAGAAAATATCATCGTGGCTATAGCTCTTGCTCAAGGGTTTATGCTCACCTGAGTTGGAACGAGTTTGAGCTCACACTTCCCACGGCAAGCTGCTGTGATTCTGGAGAGCTCTGAATGGTCAGGCTGCTTCACAATAGACTGTTCAAGCTTCATGGCAGAATAATGGTCATGAGAGCCTGCATCTGTAATCTAGTAATGAAGTAACTTGCTTTTGCAATTTGCATTAAGTACTTCCTGAAAAAAAATGAAAGTACACTAGGGAACGCTCCTCAGATACATGAGATATCTGGTTTGAATCCTGTGTGGCTCAGAAGGGGGAGTGTTCTATTTCTAACACCGGTACGAAGGATAGGCAGAGGTAATCAGGCCTTCTTTGGATGCTCTTTAAGAAAAAATTGTTAATACTGTTCAGTTACGTTTTCCAGGTTAGGAGCTGTAACACCATTGTGGTTTAAATTCCACCCTAGGATTTAAGCATAAGACTCCTAGCTTGGAAGAATGTGGAAGTTCTTCTTTGCAAATGATGCTATGTTTATACCAAATATTACGAAGCAGCTTTGTATCTTATGCATAAATTATCTTACTATGGAAAAATGGCACAATACCTTATTGCTACTGAACATCTGTGTATGTAAGTATTATATACATGTGTATGTATACAAGTATATGTATGTATCAGCTAGAGAAACGTCATGATGTAACTGTTTAGAAGAGTGGCAAATCAGGCCAGCTCTAGACTGTAAAACTAAACTTTTACTCAATTTTTTCATCAGTAATACATTTGCTAATGGTCAGATTTTAATATTGATCATCACCAATACATATGCAAAACGCTTTGTCTTTTGACAGTCACATTCTAAATTAACTGTGTGTAATACCATGGAGCAGATGCCATAGAGTTCGTACCGATGGGTACAGTCTTTAGTGGTTCTTAGTTGCAGAGGTCCCACTGATCAGGCCTGAGAGTTAGTGAACAAGAGAAGCCAGGACTGAAGCCTCGCCTTCCCTCAGCTCCTCCGGTTCTCGGTCCTCCTTTACTCCCATACTGTTTATCTTGTTCCCTTTGTCTTGCCAGTCATCCTTGAGTATTTGGAAGGATGTCCCCTTGTGCTTATCTTGTTCTCTGGCAGCTTTTGTTGTCCGGATGGCTTTTATGTGCAACTAGACCTAGCTTTGTTTGCCTCTTTGGGGATTATGTTACTCACAAATTTAAGTAAAGTTGTGTCTGGCTACGCCATCACAGTGTTATAAATACACACTACTGTTAATTACAGCATTTAATACTTGAATAGTTTAATAGTTACACTATAGCTAATGTTAATTATATCCTGGTTAGTCCTTGTATAATTTATCAGTGTCACAGACCTCTGCATTGGCTACAATCTCCTTATTTGTCTTAATTATTTTCACTTAATTTTTTTCAGTCTACTGTGAAAAAACACGGCACAAATCTTTTGAAATGACAGAGCTCTTACGGAGGAAGACCTCTATTTTCTGTCTGCAGGGATGACTCAGCCTCTTTTACCCAGTGAGCTGGCCATGGCAAAACAGCTTCGCTTTTGCTGTCATCAGTTACAGTGTGACACCTGAAAACAAAGATGCCATTTTCCCATCTACTGAGTGATTGTATCACTGTCTGTGTGGAAGGAAGTATTAAGTTCCCACCAGGACCATCATGTTGGATATTAATGCCTCTAATGCTGAAGTGGTTTACTTCTTTAATCAAACAGCCAAGAGAAAACATAATTATATAGTACAAGTCTGAACGGCAAATTAATCAAACCTCTTTAAAGTTCTTATTTTGCAGCTGGAATGTTGCCTGCGCTGGCTTAAAAACATTTTGCCAAGTACTTAAGGTGCTCAAAATTTGCAAACCAGGAAGGATGTGCATTTTCTTGGCAAATGTCCTCTGGATCTACTTCAGCTATGCTTCTTTTAACTGTCACTCCAAAGTAACAGTGCTTTGATAGTGCTCGAAGTACGTATTTTGCTACCAGAGATGAAGAAATACAGTCAGTTATTTCTCAGTCCAGATGTATTTCCTACTGACATGTTCTGAGTTGTTAAATTGTAGTGAATAGTGAAGCTTACCCTAAGCAAGGGCTTGGTAAAAACTGAGAAGTAAATCAAAGTTTGCTTCAGTTTTATAAACGGTTATTCAGTGAGAACCAGGAAAGAAATCCATTTTATAAATATTATCTAGTGGATCAAGTGCAGCTTTTTCACACCCCCCTGCGATCACGGCACACAGACTGCCTAAAGAACAAGCTCTGGCAGAGCCATTGATCACGCGTACTTTATGATAACCCTAAGGCATTTATTGGGACTTTACCTAGTTTATTTCAACAGAAGTTCTACCTTGGGAAAGAATGAGTGGCTCTGAGGAGACTCTTTTAAACACCAGCCTTGAGTGGCATTTTTACCAAAGCAAACCAAGTGAATGTCAACGAAGTATTCAGTCGAGGAACAACCCACCATCCAGTTCTTCCCTGACCCACCTCCTGTGTTAAGGTGGGAAAGTCAGTGTGTCTGCCCCAGAGAGGAGAATTAGCTGGCATTGAGGTTGTTGTGGCCACAGTTTTAAATTCTCAGTAGTTAAAACCTGGCTTGGACATCTCCCCATTGCTGCCTGCAGAGTGAGGCAGCAGGTGTCTACTCCCTTTCCTCTCCCTCTGCTCCTCATTACCTTCAGTGTTCAGTCTAAAAGAGAGAATCTATTAACTACAAAACTTTTCAGATGCCTTGCTACAATCAACCTCTTCTTTGTTTTGGTATTGCTTTTTTGCTTGGTTTGTCTGTCTGCATGCAAGGGCAGACAGAAGAAATTAATAGCAAATCCAACCTAAATTAACATTCACTTGAATGAAATAAATGTTATTCCTGCTTTCACTATACTGTAAGAAAATAATATAAATTGAGAACTTGAAATCTGTTATGTAAAGCAGTTTGTTTAGTCAGGCATTACACAGCTACCTCAGTTTTTTTTCTGCTTTTAGCTCTCTCTGTGCACGAAAAAATGACAGAAAATGCATGGAAAGGATGCATTAGTTATTTTATATTATTAAAACCATATATCATTTATCAGAGGTCAGCAACTTGCTAAGGCTAACACCAAAGTATTGAAAAATCAGAGTGATTAGTAGGGTAATACTATTGAAATGAAAATTTGGATGAAAAATATCCTTAACATTCATCTGTAAAACAAGATTTGGACAATATATTCTCTATTAGTCTCAAGCAAAAAGTTTCTTGAAATGAGTATTTTAGATAAATGAGCTTCATACAAATGCGTGAGGTCAGATTTAACTCGACAGGTACCCTATTGCATTACAAATCTCGTATCTCATGCTGGGTTGGCAAGAAAAGATGGGACATAGACNATTCCCAAATGACCAGATGGTACATAGTTACTCACCATAGAGCTCGGGGGTGAAGCAGGGAGGGGGGGCCAAATGGAAATATCACCTGCACATAAATATTGTCCACTATTTGAAGACAGGGTGTTTCTTTATCCTTAGTTTTGGCAATACAAAAAAAAAAAAAAG
>VYZV01045832.1:173456-206857 GCA_013401275.1 Pandion haliaetus
AGATCAAAGAACATCCATATTACCCAGTTTGAATCCTTATCAGTTCTGCAAAAATATAACAATAACAGAAATGATGTTATACTTCCAGTAATACATTCACGGGGGCATTGGTATCTGTGCTTACTGTACCTTTGATAACCAAACCTGAAACACTAGTTTTTCACAGCTAATCTTCAGCACACATGCACAGCCAGTCACACACTATAAGGGAACGCAAATACCACATGACCGCCACTTGGTAATAAAAACATCTTTTTACTCACGTGATGGTAAGAATCTAATGACCAGCACAGACTATCTGGAAACTCACAGAAACACAATTACAGAAATAATTCAAAGAATATAGCATTCTAGAAAGTGGTCAGAACCTCGAAGAGAAAAACACACATATATTATTTCAAAACAGTGCTGGCCCTTTTGAAAGAAAGTGGCACATTGGAAGAAATCAAGAAATTGTACTTTCTGCTCCATTGGCAACAAAGCCTAAACCAAGCGAGATATGAACTGGAATCAACTCCTATCACTGGCGTCCAACTTCACAACAATTGGCATTATGTGCTATGGAAAATGACTTGCAAGAGAGACGGTATCTGTGGACAATAAGAGGAGCTGAACTCAGAAAGGTTACTAGATAGCAGAGCTTACTTTTTCCAAATATTTTTCTATTTCTTTCAGCCTAGGAAATTCTGAAGTGCTCCTGGAATAAAACGTTATTTATAAATAATTTTATGATCTGAGCAACTAGTGACAGAATGAGAAGATGGTTGTATTATATCAGGGCCCCAAAATGGTAATCATCCCTTCTTGTAAGATATCAAGAATGGGAAGAAAACCAGGTTCACCTCTGCAGCCATGTGAACTATGGAGACTTCCTTCCCCAGAGCTCAGGGCACCCCTCCCTGTTTTATCAGGGATAAGAAACAGCATTAAAACCTGTGAGACTTAGCAAAAATTCAGAATTTCTCTTTAGATGGGTTGTGCCATCTCCTACGGTCATAGGTGCAGTAAAACACAAGATCCAGATGTGAGAAGAGTGCTGTAAAGAAAATATGTGCCTTATCCTTTCCTCATTTTGTGATCCCCTCTTAGGACATCTCAGTGGGAAGTAACAGTATGGACCCAGTATACTCTCTCTGCTATCCTACTTAATTGTGTACTCATTTCAGTGAGACTGCTATGTTTTGCAGACATGCTGCGGTTCTACAACAAAGAAAATAAGTCACTTTAAACTTTGCTCTTTGACCTCCCTTTTTTTCTCCTCAACTATAACGTTCAGTGTTAGGCAAAAATAATTTTACCTGGAGTGAAAACGGATAGAACAGGACAAGAAAGAAACCTTTTGTGCAGTGCTTGCAAATCTGGCACAATGCCTAGCTTTGCTTTACATTTGTCACTGCAAAAACATATTATACTACCGATGTGAAACAAAACCAGCTCTCCATATCACCTTTTGCAATCTCATTGAAATAAACACAATGCCTTCTTCCACAAAAATTAGATTAATTCTTTTAGTCAGGTAGCACAGTGTAATATTCATGTAATGAAAACTATCTTAGTCTGCTCATCAAAACCTAAGTGTGGTAGGGAAATAGACTTTTCATTATTTACATAACACCAAAGACATTAATTTGTGTCTTTCATTTATCTATTATACTCTACTAATGAATAAATGACTAAATTGAATACCTCATTCTCTAACGGCAATTAAAAGAAAGGAAGTCATCACTCAGGGATACTACCAGAATTAACCTTCTTCCGTGGTTAATTTAAACGTATGCAGTACAAATAATCTTACTTGAAGCAGCTGGACAGCTCAGCAACATTCATTGTATTTAGCAGAAAAGTTTTTGAGTTACAAATGTACACGTTTATCTCAGTTTCTGCTGCAGTTAAATTGGGAACTTGTAGGTCTCTCACTTTTTACTATTACATTTCTTTTCTATTTCTTCAATCAACAACAAAGGGTAATAAATACGCTGACCTCAGACACAGACACACAAAATTGGCTTTAACCTAAAAGAGAAATTTATTTTTAAATTAAAAAAAAAAAATCTATCTGGGCTAAAGTGCTATTAAAATAACAGAAGCAAAAGCAGTTGTTTTTTTAGATCATATTCCAACCCCTACACATTTCGCCTTGCTCTTAGTCTAGCTCATTACACAGTAAAGGCCTGGGACTCAGGGATTGGATTTATATTCAAAGAAAAAGCTCTAATGGCTCAAATTATGAATAAATCAAGGGCCTCCTACTAGCATTCTTCTGTATCAAATCAGTTTATGAGGAGAAATTTCTTAGGCCCAAGGAAGATGACAGGAAGGCCCATGGCAGGTGCTAATTTAAATCACTGGATCAATTAGAAAAGGCTCTGGGAGTAGGGAGCAGGGCTGAGGCTCTCTCTCCAAGTAAACACGTTAATAAGTAAGACATGGTAATGCAGGGGTTTAGCTTTCCCGAGCATGAATTTCTCATCTCTCGTCTGGCCTGAGGAGTGAGATTCTTCACTGCGGAAGAGCGGAGCTTTAGCAGGAGGGGAGGAATTCCCTGCTGCAGGTTGCCAGCCACGGTGCCCGCCTCACCAGCAAAGGATCAGGGGAGGCACGCTGCTGAAACGAACTGCCAGGGCAGAGGAGGGATGCCAGCGAGACCGACACGGGCTGCCTTCAACTGCTCACAGCACTATCGTGCGGTACGTCGAAACGGTTTTGCGGGGCTTGGGTTTTCGCCACCTGCTCAGCTAAGGTTTTGGCATTCCTATCCTAGTCAAAATACGGTTTCCCAAGTAACAGGTACTCCTTGTCAGGTTTTTTTTATTTCTTCAAGAGGTCTGCTTTGTTTTATTTGGTTGCTTTTCAGTTTTGACATATTTTTTATTTGTTTCTTTTTAACTGCCAACGCACCAGTAGACTGTTTATTGTTTGAAGTAAAGCACTTGATAATATGCTTAACAAATTTAACCTACTTGGCAATGCATCTTCCTTTATCCACTACTGTATCTTTCAAAATTCAGAGATGAACAATGAGTGGAGATTTAATCCCCTAGAAATCAATTGGTTTATCATCAAGCAGTATGCATTTGAGACTGATGCAGCATCCTAAAGCAAGAAAGCTTCTCAAAATTGTATGTTTTTCCTATTAGCAAGTATCTTGAATTCTGTCATATTTGCTCTGTACCACAACCTCCACATTGCATATATTGAATTTGCATTCAGGGCAAGTTTCAGCTTGGAATACGGACTGGCATCAAGCTAGTTCCAGTAACAAATTACAGCCGCAGTGGACCCAGGATTTCTCCAAGGGAATGCAAAAATCAATGCTTATATACAACAACCTAATATTTGTCCCCACCTCTTACAGATTAGATCTTTATTCTGACAAAAATTTAGCATAATGTCTACTGATGTCCAGATGAACAAGTTTTCTAACTCTCAGTGAAGCCTTTAAACTTTCATTCAAGATAAAAAACAAGTATTTTTTAATTCTGAACTCTAATTCTGGAGTTTTTGATTGCAGACTTTGTAAGAACAATTTGCAATTAACAAATTGCAAAGCATTCCTTTGGTAGTCCTTACAGACAGTAAGGAAAATAAAGGTATTTATGATCCACCAAAGGTAGAGCACAACCCAGCGCTTAATGATGACAGCAAGAGCTTTAATCTTTCCATTTTGTGTTTCTCTATCACCTGCTGTCTGCTTGAGCACAAAATTACATACGACATATAACATTAACAGGAATAAGTGACAAAAGTAATTTGAAAGAAAAAAAAATGCTGTGATAATGTCAACATTAGCATTTTAATACTAGATTGTTTAAAGAATATAGCTAAACCAGTACTGTAAACTACTTTTTACCAATGGGCTTCATCACATTTGATTGCTCTGGTGCTAAAATCTAATCTAGTATCTCTAACCTGCAAAGAGTGCATTTTTTATTAGCAAAAATATGACAGTATATTTACAGGCCCGTATCTTACATGCATATTGCAGCTTGAAGAATATATTATATGAGAGAACAATTTCTTTGAACAAATGATTTCTCGCTCTCAGTCACCCAAAGTCTATATTTATTATCTGGAAAATACTTAATTTTATTTCATTTTTTTAGCATCTCCAGCTATGCCACGATCTTTTTTAATTGCACTTTAAACAGGGAATATGGAATAGAACTGCAACATTTGAAGCTGTGCAGGAACAGAGATAAAGACAGCGCTGCACTGAATAATGAAACGAGACTTACCGTGTGGTTGGAATGATATATTTCAGACCCAGTTCTGATTTTCATCACACCTTTAGATTGTGGCACAATCTGTATTTTAGGATGAGGGCATTCCTTTGTTTTGAGGAATGGGCATGTTAGTGAGCAAACAAGAATGAGATCCATCAAACCAAAATTACTCTTTCAATGGATTTGGTTTCTCTATGGAGATGCAGTGACT
Source organism: Pandion haliaetus (assembly GCA_013401275.1). Taxonomy (NCBI): domain Eukaryota; kingdom Metazoa; phylum Chordata; class Aves; order Accipitriformes; family Pandionidae; genus Pandion; species Pandion haliaetus. Next base: position 177,891 of record VYZV01045832.1, read on the forward strand.
ATGTCTCTTCTTACAGAAGCAGCCTGATGGGAGCCTTGTGTCTTCTAAACACTAATATGTCTGAGACTAAGAAATTCCTTTCCTCAGTTTATATCTTTTTCTTTTTAAATTGTCAGTTTGTTCTTTAAGAATCTAAGTAAGCAGGGAACCTTGGGAAGGGGGTAATGGTGGCAGGGAAGGAAGATAATTATACTTCTAAAAAACTAGAGGATCAGAAGGGCAACAGAACTGCTTTGGGTGTCTATCATACCCAGACATTACATCCCATGGAGCAAGAAAGGTACTGGAAACAGTCTGCACTGGTAGATTGTGGACTTAAAGAGCAGTGACATGTCCTTGCACCCTAACACAGGAAGACTGGAGTCAAATAGGAATCAACGGCAAGGGCTGTACGCGTAGGATGGGTGTCCCATCAAGGCACAAAGACAAGCTGGAACAAGGTCTTTGTTGTGCTTCCTGGGGTTTTCAGGAACTCCCAGAACAAAAAAAAAAAGGTAAATAGTGTAATTCCAATTTCATTTCGTAAGAGCAGGGACTGTGAAATCACCTGAAATGTATGCACCATCTCCTAAGCACAAACCCGACACAGGAACCTTTCTGATTCCCTGTTGTACATGCTCAAAGCTAAGCCTTCCAGTATGCTATTACAGTACGTTTAAAAGTCCACTGGTTCAAAAGTATCCCTAAGTTATACAATTCAGAGGAGTTTAATAGAGCTTGCTGGGACTTAAAACACATCTAAAGGTAAAAGGCGCCTTTAAAGCTATTCAGTTTTTCTGTCTGTCTACATACATTGTCTAATCAGTGATGCAAAGGGTCACACGTGATCAATATGTCCTGGAAAGATGTCTGTACCTGTCTGTCGTCAAAGCTGAAGTTTGCGTTTCATCTTGGAATTCAACCACCAAATATTCTCTCTAAAATGAAATCTCTTATGGTGTGTACACAAAATACTTATTAATTAAGATTAATTTGAATTTCACAGTGACTATCAGCCATATTTTAATTAGGCCCTTTAAGAAATATATGGCCAGTTGTTGGAACACTTTTTCGTGAAGATGGTAACGAGATGCTAGAGACACGTCAAACTTGTTACACAGTGCAGTGTAATTAAGCAAATACAAAAAAACAGTTCAATGAAAAGAGGAAAGAGAACAAATATTTTATTGGGATAAAGTAAAATTTTTTAAAAATATTTTTTTTCTAGTAAGAAAGAATTCTGAACATGGTTGGGCTATTTTTGGCATTTTTGTTAAACTGTTCTAAATAACTATACAACTCTGAACAATGATGTAGGTTAATACATATACTTAGGCTAACATACAGTAAAAGTTTAAGTTAGTGAGTAACTGTTCTGAATAGCTTAGCTAATTAATATGGCATCATAAACAGTTCAGGATGAAATTTATGAATTTTAAAGCATTTCACAACCGGCTTTTACCTATTTTTATTGCACTTTCCTGCCAAGTCCATTCAAAAACAACATGGAAAATGTTTGGCTGACCTGAATGTGTATCTTTCAGTGACAATTTTTTGACTAAAAGAAAACTTTTCACTCCTATCCATATAAATTTAATTCACTTCTCATGTGCTAGCTACCGCTGACAGCTTGCTTTTTTTTTGAGGGTTTGGTTGGTTTTTTTTGGAAAAGGACTAGTGGGTATATAGGTTTATTGTTTAGAAACAGTGAACAGCAATTTTTTAATACATGATAAGGGATTATTCATGATTCCTTTGTTTTACCTTATAATTTCTTTTTAATGTAGAAAATGTCATAGAGACAAGAAAACTCTCTTCAAAAGTTGATGTGTAAAGTCTCAAGGCAAAATTGCCTGGCAGTTTACAGCAATCGAAGTTATGACTAGTGTAGTGCTGCTTTCAGTCTTTCTTTTTTCCTCCCCATAGGTTGCCATTCCCTCCCCTCTATGTTGCCTTTCCCTCCATTATACTAATATTTGTACTTGTAAGATCAAAGTAGTGTAGGGATTTTGTTTTATGAAAAAATACTTTTGGGTTTTTGGTTTTGGTTTTTTTTTTTTCAGATAGTTTTGGCTGGATGGCTTCAACCAGTTCATCTCCTGAACACGTGGCAGAGAGGACAGGATTTTATCCCACATTTCGGAGAATACAATTTTATCTGCTGTGAAACAGCCTCCTAAATTTAGTCAGCTGCAACAATTTTTTGAGCACAGTATGTTGAATTTCTCTTAGTAGTTGCATGTGTACCAGCTCAAAATTACGCGGGAAGCTTGCTGCACATAAACTTTGGCTGATAAATGGGTTACAGTGTAAATTCCATTCAATGTTCATGCACTTGTAAGAGTCGTGGATGATACCACCAGGATATATGTCCCTTCCATGCAGTTTCTGAAAGCAAAGAAAGAAGAACGTATATTCTTCCACTCCTTCTGTGTAGCACAGTTCATGCATTCTAATGTTACAGTATGAGAAGCTGTAAAAGGATGAGAAGCTTTTAAACTTAAAACTTTCACAGCAGTATTGAGTGTTCTGTAAATGATGTTTCTTAAAACTAGATTCTGATGGTAATTTTTCTTAGCTGTTATACCAAAATGGTTTTAATCACTTTCTTTTGTATAATGAACATTTTAGAGTTAATATTAGCTAAATGAATGTTTAATAATCACTACATACATATGTACAATTTTTCTATGTATACGTATAAGATTAATATAGCTGTTAAAATTCAAATTTTCCTGACTTATGTCTCACCTCAACATGTATTTTTATTATTTTAACTAAGCAGTTCAAAGTTAAAGTCCCTTCAAAAAGAGGCTGTTCTGCTAGCACAAAATTATTTCTTTTGGAAATTCTAGAATTTGTGTATTGATAATTGCTTTAATTTCAGAAATCCCTTTAGAATTCTCCACCACAAACATTTAGACCAAAAAAAGTACAAGGCTCATTCTTATGGAATATTTTACCAGCTTAAACAGAATTTTTTTCTTAACTATTCCTCATCAAGCTATGCTTGCATTATTGCTTATAACAGGAATACCTAAACAATAATTGTAAAGGAAGCTTGTAAAAAACACTCATGGATAAAAAAATTCCATGTTACGAAAATCTGCAAATTATTTTTTTCTATCTAGTGCAAACAAATATAGTGACAATATTCTTATGCTTTATTGTTTGATTTCACACTCAACATTTTTCATGAAAAAATAAAATAGAAAAACCAAGTTTTATTATATATCTAATTGAAAAAACAGTACAAAATAGTTAGAAACATGAAAAATAAAAATAATTCTAAATTTAATGTTTCAACACTGTTTGAACTTGTTCCTCATTTTTCCTTTGAAATTCAATTACAAGAAAATTAATCTGAAGGGAGGAAGGTAGGATAGATAGATCAAGCAATCTCCAGCAGGACTTTGTCAAAGTATCGTCTTCACCCATCTTTTGTACTTCTTTTGGCACAGTTCAGCTGCATCACTCACCTCCTCCTGAATTCCCCATGTAAAGAAACAAGTTAATCCTTGGCTAACCTTCCTGCTCCGCAGGCTGAACAGGTTTTCTATGGCTTTCACTGTACTGCATTTTCCCAGCCCCTTTCTATCAGAAAAAAGTGGATCATGTGCTGCCATCGTACAAGACGGCACGCATCTTCTTTACTCCATAGTCGTTTATGAATTTCATATTGGAAAGGTGAAATGAATTAAGCGGTGACTTTGATAAGGACACTGGCTCCAGGAATAAGCCTGAATTCAGCTAGACCATCATCTTTGAACAACACTGAGGAAAACCATGTAGTCATATTATGCTTTATTTTTAAACTTTTTTCATTTCTTCCAAATTTGATGCAGCCCTAAAAACAACATCTCTGTAACCAATATATATTTTTTTTTTTTTGTAACTGTCATTCGCCTAATAACTCCGGTTTCCTGTTCTTTGCACCGCCCCCCTTAAAATTAGCAACATGTCTGATATCTCAGACTGGTATGTCTAATAACATATAATAAGATATGTCTGTCTTTCCCAATAACAGCAGCTGAACTAATAAAAGGTACTAATTTTCTCCACAAATTTTGTTGTATTCAACTATGATTAAAACACGTAGCTGCAGAGGAAGAAACACCTGTGTTGAATTTTTTTGAATGTATGTATATGTATTTATAGCATTATTCTGATTACTATACTTAAAATTAACTGTTCTATGCAGTAACAGTTACACAATTCAAATGCCCAGGTGACTCTGTTTCTTAACAACCACCATCTGAGGTCTGTAGTAGTATGGAAATCCATACAATGAACGTTTCTAAAGGCGCACGGGATTTAAAACAATCTTCATTAATAGCCCAGTTTCATTCCAACTGCCTTCCACATTTTGCAAGTGTGATTGATATTTCTACCCCCTAGAAAGACTTCTCATAACCATTCATTGCAATAAATTTGAAATGCAAAGATTCAGCTCTACAGGAAGACAAGATGAAGAATTTCACCATACTGCTAGAATTCCACCACACTGCTAAATACTCTCAAATCATGGATTTTGAATATTGGAGTTTCTATATTGCGTATAGATCAGTTTGGACTGTGGAACATGTTATGTTGTTGCCCTGCAGAACTGGTTATTCAGTTATAATGACTCCTGCTTCTTGCAACCAAACCACATTGGAAAAATGTGTCAATGCTGGTAGTGCATAAAGCCATCTATTACAACATCAACTGCGATAAGGACAAACCTGAGGGCTGCGCAGCCTATGGCATGTAGTGTGGTGAGCAGCTTTATTGGTTTTCAGAGCTTTAAAACATACTATGAAAACCTCTTCATTTAATAGAGGAGCTTGTGGCTGTTCTTCTTCCAGGAGAAGTAAGCCTGAGTAAAAGCAAATAAGGTCTGTGGAAAGTCCTGTGTATCTGCCACTTCCTTGTTTCAAAGTTTAAAAAAGGAAACGAAACCAAATCAGTGTGAAATATTTTATTTTCCTTTTACATAGGTGTATGTACTAGAATTCCTCTCACTTTTGCTCTACACTTAAGTATTTTGTGGTGTGAAGGAAACACAGGTTTTGGATGAATTTGTCTCAAACTCTTCCACTTAAGTGTTAAGATATTTCTAACTTTACAGTAATGTCACTGTTACTTACATTAGATGAGTTTCCTGAAGTCTACGGTCATCCTTCCAATAAAAAACATCTACTATGTCACTGAAACTGGAAATTGCAATCCTCTTAGTCTTAACTGCAGGTATTATGAGATAAGACAGCCACTTGCCAACCATTGTCAGGCTAAGTCTCTATTTTTACAGAAACTTCAAAGCAGATATTTGCTACTGGCAAAGTTCTGGATTTGCCTCCAAACAAATATTCAGGGCCTTACATCAAGTACAGCAGAGTACTATAAAAGGTAATTCTGTTGCTGCGTTTTACTGATAACCCAGCTGCCATGGTTTCTGGATGAGTATCAAAACTCTTCGAAATTCTGCATTGTTTTGTCATTGTTTTGGCTTGACAGCTGGGGTAGTGCCTGTACCAGGTTGAAACAGCCCCCTTTCCAGAATTTCAAATATATTCTTGCGCTCTTATCTGAAAGGAAGCTGCTTCTCTGCTGTATGGATATGAAACGGTTCAGATGGGAACATCGGGGAATGTAGGAGACTCAGGGGAGTCATGACTCCTGAAGAGGTACTTCTCCACACGCCTTCATACAGACATTACGCGTGCAGAAGGCTGAACGTTGTCAAAACAGGTAGTGCCAAATCTGCTCGATACCACTGCCAGAGCCTCCTGCCAGCACTAGCGTTTTCAGTACATCTCTGTGGTCTGGCTTGTTTAGAACAAGGTTTGAAAGCAGCTACAATATTTCCTGGTTCTAAAGAGTTTTGAAATACTTTGGCTTAAAAGGCATGAGAGCTTCAAATAACTTGTTGATTTTTTTTTTATAGTAGCTGGCCCCTTGTAACAACTGTGGGTACAGAGGGCTCTGCTCAGCTAAATAGAAACAGCACAATAAAAACCACTGAGACAATTTTCTTTTTTAAACCCATTTCGGTCCTATCACTCTCACATGTTGTAGAAGCCCCAAGAACACGCTCAGCTCGCAACTCTTTCGGGGGCCAGTGTTTTGTGTTATGCCATTAGACATCTGCTGAGAGTTTGATTTCATGGAGACATCATAGATCACCCAGTAAAACTTAAACCCGTCACCAGCCACACATCAGTGTCTCCACTGTGTTTTCCAATTACTTTTGTCATTGAAGAGTTGTAGCAACCTTTCTTTTCCAGCAGAAAGGCTACTCCCCCATACTGTTTCCGCAGACTGTTACATGAATCATTCTTTGAAACAGACAGTTAAATATCAGTGATTCTGCCCAAGTCCCTTAAGTAGAAATCTCCGTGAATGCTGTTTTCACTAAACACAATTTTGTTTAGACAATCCTCTTAGCCAATTGTGTTTTCTCATTTTACTATTTTATAAAAATCCCAGTAATATTTTAACAGCATGTCATGGCATGGGAAATCTGCCGTTTACCATAAATTACAGTTTTCAAGTTTTATTGCAATAATTCTGTAAAATTTTTTAGAAATCCTGATGGTTCTCTGAAATCTCTGTATCTCTGAAAAATGTATCTTCACTTATTAAAATGATCTGCTCTGAAGTCTCTTGTGGTTTATTGTTGATAATTTTATCTCACATCTTTGATTCTCCTGTATCTTTTCTGTGATTTTACAATCTCAGTTATCTGGATTACCATTTTCCAACTCCAGCTGGGACATTGGAAAGTGTCACATGCTAGGGAAGAAAGTTGCACAAAACCCCACTTCCCAGTCACATTAAAAAAAAAAAAAAAAGTATGAGAGGGTACCCTGATTTACATGCCACTCTCCACAGAATATAATGGACCAACAGACCAGTCCTTCTTTGCTACCTGAGCCCTGAAATGTATTCTTCCAAAATTTCTTTCAACCTAGCGAGCCCAAGGCTTCAAAAAGCTATAAAAACTCAGGTCTTGCATGCTGGGAAACAACTGTTTCAGTATTTGGTCCTGCAGTGCATTTTGTTACTCCTTACAGCTGCTCCTCAAGAAAGAGAAAATGTTGTAACCCCAGTTCTAGGAGCACAGGAGGATAACCTGGGGACTGGAATAAATTGAATTTTTGGTCTGATTATGCTGGAAGAAGAGTTGCTGCCTGGAGAGTTTCCCAGTAGGAACACATGGAGAAACATGGCTGAGTAACTTCTGACAGAAACATAGAATAGTGCTGTTTCAGGAAAATGAAAGCTAGTTGAATGGAGGTCAAGGACAACAACCAGTGGCCAGAAAAAGTTTGTCTAAGGTACTCATACTGTAATGAGGTCACCCAAAACTTCATCTGGAAAGACATCAGTGTACAACACATTGACCACAAATACATTGTCCGCAAATGAAGACAGTCTGCACTCAGGGCCAACACTGAAATCTGGGGTCAAACACAATAAAGTGGACCAGGGACCACATTCCAGGGACAGTGCATTAATTTTTCACACCTCCCTTCCCTGGCTTGACAGTGCTTGTCAGAGCAACGTAACGTATCACAACTTGTTCCTTACTAGCTCAGGAAACCTGGCAAAAAAATTCTGTGACTGCTTCTGGAGAAAATGAACAAAAAGTGGCTCTTAGAAGAAATCTGTGCCCAGCCATGGATGTGCACACCCAGCACTCTTACCATTGCCGGCATCTTACAGACCTTATGGTGCTACAACCAAAAAAAGCCACATAGCGTGCAAGATGCTGCTGTAGGGAGCGACATGCCAGAAGGACAGATCCCACCTCTCCCGCACACTACAGAGAGCAATGCAATTGTCAGCATTAATCTCTCAGGTGTAAAATTTCCATTTCACCATGCAGAGGTTTGTCTCAGCCGCAGGCCACGCCATGGACCTAGTACTGTGTAGGGTGTACCAGTTGCCTACCTGGTTAGCAACCCACAGGCCAGCAAGCACGTGACCTCCAGCCATACCAGCGGTGGGATGTTTATAGCCAGACTTGTCTGGTGCTCTTTCAGAGGAGACTCTTACGGTTTGCACAGCAAGAACAGAAGCAATGACATAAGAGGCAACGGGCAAAATGATTTCAGAAGACATGGTAGCAGCAGTAAGATGAAGTTTCCAGAGTATCCATTTTCTATAATAATTCCTGGTGTAATAACATAATAAGGTACAAAAATGGACAACTGTAGAACGATGTAATGATACTGCCGTTATGGGGTTGCAATGACCATCATCATTAATTTGTGTGGCAATACATGCAATTTAGCAATGACTAATTCAGCCCACTGGCTTGCTTTAAAGCACGAAGGAAAACTGAAGTGTAAACATATCCTACAGGAATCATAGTCTATTTCTCATCCTAATTTCCAGTGGCTGTTAACAACTTCAAAAGATGTTGTAAGCAACATCATCTGCAAGCCAAAGGTCAGGAACCACTAGTCTAGATTTTCAGTTGTACATTTCTTTAATTTTGTGTATTTCTTGAAATATTCCCTATAGAAGACATTTCACACAATTAGCACTATATATGTCTCTTTTACACTTTATCTAAAAATAAATGAAGAAATAAAGAAATCACCCAGGACACAATTCATTTCTCCAATATATTCCCAGCTAGAATTCCAAATGGTATTTTTCTTTTGGCTCTATAGGAGCATATTCCTTTTACATCTACCACTGGAGACCAAGCAGGTAGTTCAGAAATGGTCAGGGTGGGATGGGGAGAAAGAGCGCATTTTTAAGTGGATTTTCACTCAAGCCAAAATATTTCCTCCTAATTCTAACATTGTATTCTGAAAGGAATATTTTCTGCTAGCCACCGCTGCATCACAGGCCGAGATCATACTTATTCTCTCCAGGTCTTGCAATGCCAAGGACCTGCTGTCCTTGTGTCAACCTCTCTACATCTCTGACTTTCCATGGGTCTAGACATATAGCTGCAACAGAAGTAAGGAGTTCTTGGGGAGTGGGAACATGAGGGAGCTGCTAGGAGAAAATAAACTTGTGTTTTTAAAACACAGTGTAAGTCATGTGGTAGTGTCAAAAACAGTCACCATCAAGGAACCAGTTGATCTTTCAGCTGATATCAAAATCACTACTTCTCTATAGTGCACTCAGAAATGTTACTGTTTAGTGAATGGAAAAGCATAAAGAAGATCTTAACTGCTAATTGCTGTCATCTCTGGAATTGGGTAATGGAGGGTGGGTGGAAGAAAGGAAAAAAAAGTGCGTTATCAAACATCTACCTCATTTACTTATGATTGCATGAACAGATGTTTACTCCAAGAATTGTTTACTCAACAGAAGATGAAGTTTTCCTCATGACTTGTACTAATTATCACTGTAGGGAAATGAAATAATCTGGTAATGTACACAATACTAAACGCAGTGCTTAGATCAGGAGAAATTGTCTCCATGCATGCCATTTAATAAAAATTATTGTAAGGTAAGGTAATGAAGCAGTGTCATCTGCAAACTTGCTGAGGGCACACTCTGCCCCATCATCCATATCATTAATGAAGACATTGAACAGGATTGGGCCCAGTGTTGACCCCTGGTTAACACCACTAGTCACTGGCCTCCAACTAGACTTTGTTCCACTGATTATCACCCTCTGGGCCCAGCAATGCAGTCAGTCTTCAATCCCCAGCACTGTCTGCTTATCTGGCCCATGCTTCATCGGCTTCTTTATGAGGAACTTATGGCAGACAGCATTGAAAGCCTTACTGAACTCTAGGCAGACAGTACCCATTGCTTTTCTACCAAGCCAGTCATTTTATCGTAGAGAGTTAGCAAGGTGGTAAAGCACGACTTCCCATTGGTAAATCCATGCTGACTAATCTTGATGACCTTCTCGTCTTTCATATGCCTGGAAATGGTTTTCAAGATTAGTTGCTCCATCACCTTCCCAGGGATCAAGGTGAGGTTGACCAGCCTGTAGTTCCCTGGGTCCTCCTTGCCCTTCTTGAAGATAGGAATGACATTTGCTTTCCTCCAGTCCTCAGGCATGTCTCCCAGTCACCACAACCATTCAAAGATTATGGAGAGTGGCCTTGTAATGACTTCAGCCAGCTCCCTCAGCACGCGCGAGTATATCCCATCAGGGCCCATGGACTTACATACATTCAGTCTGCTTAAGTATTTGCTGACCTGATCTTCCACCAAGGGTAGTTCCTCTTTTCTTCAGTCTTTCCCCCCGGTCTCCAGGGGAAAGTCCTAACCTTCTCTTTCTTATTTAGAAAATTTATATAGGAAAAGAGAGAACAGCCATGCGTTTTGAACTCAAAGGTTTGTGTGGCTATGGTTTTATGCATTTCTGATGAAGTGACCCATATATCACTCCTTTGGTCACACACAATGCAAATGCTAATATTCAGGTAGTTGTAATTAGGAGTGCTACAGTTATTCTGGTAAAACAGATTGAAATAATGTCTCATTTTAATAAATAAACAAGGACTGTGTGAATGAATCAGATCATTTCACAAGAATGTATACAAGTTGTTCTGAATTTATATATACATTAGGCAAAGACATTCTCTACTGGGTTGGCAATATATATAAAAACCAGGAAAAGTTAAAAGCAACATGTGAGTTACTTTTAAGATGTCATACGCTTAAAGGTAATTTTTTAAGCAAAGTGGGACAGAACTTACAATGCTGAACAAAGTAGAAATAACTATTGATGAGTAGTGCCTCAGTTTGCAAAATATGTCTGGAACTGCTGCTGGCTACCTGAGGGAAGAGTAGCAGCACAAAACTTTACTGGCTTGCAACATCACTGCTATGTCAGTACATCACTGAGCTCTGAGACAAAGTGTGCTGCTGCCAAATATCCTCACTGCAAAATAATGTGCTTTGCAGACAGCTTCAGTGTGGCTAAACTCATAGGGAGCCTAGTGACATACAAGGCCACTGTCTGGTACGCTAATTTTCTCATAGCTCAGGGCTCCATTTCCACAATCCCTCTTTACCTATCTTGTAAATTAATACTAAAAAAATTTCCCATAGTTCATCAATCTTTTTTTTTTCATGCTGTCATTTTGCTGTCAAAACCCCATGGATCCTACACAGATCCATCAAATGCTTATCTCAGCCTTTACAGAGATGTTCCACAGAGAGCATAATAGAAGAGGTAAGGAAATAGGTTAGCTCTGAGATTTTTAATTATCTTCTCTTCTCCTATGCTTCCAGTCCCTGCCTTAGCTAAATTCTTGCATTGTTCCCACTGTCTCCTTCTGGAAGCTTTCCTGTATTTAACTCGGCAATGTAGCTTGTACTACTCTTTCTCACCAGATTTTCAGGAGGTCTTTAACTTCTTTCATAATCTGGGCATTATGATGAAATTTAGGTTTTTTTTCCCCACAAGCTCCTAGTGACCCTGCTGGTCACTGAGGGTGATGGAGAGGGAAGGGACACAAAGAAGTTCAGAATAGGACCAGGTTTAGGTTATAGTCTAACTAGAAGGAGCAAGCCTGTGAAAAGAAATCAGAGAAGCTCTAGAAAATACTCAGCAGCTGTCCCTCCCCCCATTTGAAGACTATACAATATATTAACAAATGAGAAGTCATGTAATACGATAGATTATGGAATGAATATTTGAAAAAAAATTAATTGCAGTTACACAATGTTATTATGTACATCTAAGTTAATTTGGGTTTTCACTAGGCTCTGAAATTTTTGACTGTGCTTTAGGAAGGTATGTGTACAGATATGTGCACAGTAGAGAAATAAATTATTTTCTGTGTTACTTTAAACTAATTTATTTTTAATGTGGGTAATTTCCTTTTTTTCTGAGTACATTTTTCATATTATTTGTAGGAACTAAAAAGCATTTCATAGTTCAAAATAAGTTCTTCCTTTATCCAAAGAAAATATTAATGGATCTTTAAAAATGAGCAGTTAGGAGAATTTTCAAACATCGGAGAACACTGGGCACAGAAACGGAGGTGTGTAGTAACATCCTCGTTCTCAATCAGGTGAATAAGCATCAGGTTTCTTCAAAAAAGAACCTAGATATGCAAGAAAATTCCCCAAAGAGGAATTTTTGAACATCCTTTGGCTTTCTTCAGCAAGAAATAGCCAGCTCTTTCTACTGTTTAAAAACTTGCCATTAAATGTGACAATAGTTCAGGTGATACTGAAGAAAAGAAATTAAACAACTTTAATTTGTGAGTTTTCCTGAAACGGGTGTGGAACTCTCGAAAGGCCAAGAACAACACTGAAACCCCAACACAGGATTTAGGTCAAACAGTCCTCAGAATACAAGTAGTTTGGTTTGCAGCCTTAATCTATGACTTTCATGAGTAGAGGGTTGCAATGTATGACTTCCTGAAGTGCCTTCCAGCATGAATTATTCTGTGTTTTCAATCCTTACCTTCGAGAAGATGATGCTGATTCAGAAAAAGCAGGTTGTTCCAGCTCCAGTGAGAGACCCCATATGCTAAGGTATAAGCACATACCTATAATTTCACTGAAGCAACAAAGAATTTTAGAAAAAATTCAAACATTGGGGATTTCTCTGAACTGATACAGAATTCAGAGAGCGTTAAATTAAAAGTTAAAGAGGATTCGTGCTTGTAATGACATAGTTCATCGCTGCATCTTTGTTAAACCTCTGTAAAAGTATCAGAAAATAGTAGAAGTTCCACAGAACTTGAGGATGAACCAGGTACAGGAATTTCAAACCACTTTCATCCCAAAAGTATTCAAGAGCCACAAAAGTTATAGCAGTGAAAAAGAGAAAACTATTCATTATTTTGTTACCTCTCCAAGGAAAAGTTGGAGGAAATCAAGCCTCATCACAGAGGAAAAAGTCAGTCTTTGCTGTGTAACAAATGTTCGTATCTGTGAGCTGGATAAAAGCTCTTCTCACCTTATGATATGTTCTTTTCAGATAAAAAATCTGGGCAACTTCTGTGCACATGACTTTCTTGCCATGTAGGGATAATACAAGTTTCTTAGTTGATCTTCTCTTTATTTACCAGATGTTTTTTTGTGCCTCTAAATTGTCATAGCTCTAGCACATAATGAATATAAAATATGACTTTCATTTTGGCAGGAAATGCACTGAAATTAAAACTGTCAATAAAGGAAACTAGAAACAACATAGGGGGCATATGTTACGCATTAAGGTAAAACAAGAAATCACAGCATGTGTTTTTCAGGTTGCTCTTTCCTGAGATATGGTATAGAAGAGGCTGACTTAGTATTGCCAAGATGGAAGAACAACTCTGAACAGAGCTGTTCCTGATCATCTGAAAGGCACCTAAGAGTCTGAGAAGGAAAACACAAAAAGTACAATATAAAAAAACCTCTGATCAGACACCAGTGCTGGAGTCCAAGCTTATATTCAGTTAGTGTTTTTCTTTAATTCAGTGTTGCACAACATCAAGAAGATGTTGAATTTCCATCAAACATCTCTTGATCAGGCTGTTCACTGTTGTAATTTACTAGCTCTTGCCATTACTGGACAGCTTCATGTAGCTGCTGGTGGTATTTGATCTACAAAATTATTGATGTACGGTAACTGATCTTTAAAAAAGATCTCTCACTACAGCGAGCAAGCAAGCTCTTCAAAGACAGTAATGCTTTCTATTTTTCTTCTCATATATTATTCATGAATAATCTGAGAGTATTAATTGGTTTATTACTTGAAATAATCAGAGAGTTTATATGGATTTGTAGGCCAGTGAGATCTTCAGATCACTGATATTTATAATTAGTGAAAGGACTTAGTTTTTCTTATGACTTGTGACCAGTCCTTGAGCACTGTGGCGGGTTGACCCTGGCTGGACACCAGGTGCCCACCAAAGCTGCTCTATCACTGCCCTCCTCAGCTGGAATTGAGTGGGGGGAAGAAAATACAATGAGAGATCATTCAGCAATTACTGTCACAGGCAAAACAGACTCAACTTGGGGAAATTAGGTTAATTTATTACCAATTAAATCAGAGTAGGATAATGAGAAATAAACCCAAATCTTAAAAGCACCTTTCCGCCTCCCCCTTCTTCCCAGGCACAGCTTCACTCCCAAATCTCTACCTCCTCCCCTGCCAGTGGCACAGGGGGACGGGGAATGGGGATTACGATCAGTTCATCACACGTTGTCTCTGCTACTTCATCTTCTTCAGGGGCACGATTTATCACACCCGTCCCCTGCTCCAGCGTGGGGTCCCTCCCACAGGAGACAGTCCTCCATGAAGTTATCCAACATGGGTCCTTCCCACGGGCTGCAGTTCTTCATGAACTGCTCCAGTGTGGGTCCTTCCCACAGGCTGCAGTCCTTCAGGCACAGACTGCTCCAGCGTGGGTCCCCCACGGGGTCACAAGTCCTGCCAGAAAACCTGCTCCAGCGTGGGCTCCTTTCTCCACGGGGCCACAGGTCCTCCAGGAGCCTGCTCCAGCGCGGGCTTCCCTCGGGGTCACAGCCTCCTTCGGGCATCCCCCTGCTCCGACGTGGGGTCCTCCCCGGGCTGCAGGTGGATATCTGCTCCACCGTGGACCTCCCTGGGCTGCAGGGGGACAGCCTGCCTCACCATGGTCTTCCCCACGGGCTGCAGGGGAATCTCTGCTCCGGCGCCTGGAGCACCTCCTCCCCCTCCTTCTGCAGTGACCTGGGGGTCTGCAGGGCTGTTGCTCTCTGATATTCTCTCTCCTCTCTCTGGCTGCAGTTTCTGTTCCACAGCAACTTTTTCTCCTTTCTTAAATCTGTTCTCCCAGAGGGGCACTACCACCGTTACTGATGGGCTCGTCCTTGGCCAGCAGCGGGTCCGTCCTGGAGCCGGCTGGCATTGGCTCTGTCGGACGTGGGGGAAGCTTCTAGCAGCTTCTCACAGAAGCCACCCCTGTAGCCTCCCCCACCAACAAAACCTTGCCATGCAAACCAATACAAGCATTTAGACAGTATTTAAACACATCTGCTCTGAAAGAATGAATGAAACATTGGAAGGAGGAAGTTAGAAGTTCTAGTGAAGCCTTCTGGGTGAATATGCATTTTTAGAAATTTCTTTCAAGTTCTGAAAAAAAATGGAGTGCCATTTGTCACCAAAATTCATGATAGCTATACCTCTGAAGAATATATATAGATTGAAATTGTAGGTTAAGAGGAATCTGTAGAAAAATCGTGACTTCAGCAGAAGTCAGGACTTTGGTATTTTAAAAATGTAAACAATTGTAATGATTTACTGTATTTTACTATGTTAGCTAAAGAACTTAATATGGTCAATACTGAGAAGATTGAAAAATGATACCTGAATAGCCTTTAGGTACTTTATTCTGTGCCATTATTGCTCAAATGACATAACTGCTCAATAAAACATGAGAATATAGTACGTCATATAGATGGGTGGGAATCTTTGGAAAGAATGTTCCATGTTGCTGAAAAACTAAAAATTTTGGGCTAACAAAATAACAAACAAATACAGTCAAAGAAGGTGGGTACAGTAAAGGAGAGAGCAATCTGTAAAGCAATATGTAGTATTTTTTAAGAAGCTTGGATTATTCATGGCTTGCAGAAAGAAAACTAGGAAATTTCTACATTGAGTTACAAAGTTTTCATTATTTAAATGTTGTGAGATATGAATTTTTCAGTCCTGTGATCCAATGCAAAAGATTTAAGGAATGTTTTTAGACAATTCTGACCTCAGGTACTTGGAAAGTAAATAATTGCATTGAGTGCAGGTGTCAAGGGTTTGGTAGCAGCGGGGGGGGGCTGCTGTGACAGACTCAGCGAGGAGAAGCAGTGAGGGATGAAGGGAAAAAAGTGTGAGAAACAGCCCTGCAAGCCTTGAGGGGAGAGTGGGAAGAGGGCAGGAGGTGCTCCAGGGCCCGCGGCAGAGATGGCCCTGCCACCTCTGGAGAGGAGCCAGGCTGGAGCAGGTATCCACAGTGCAGCCTTTGGAGAACCCTGCTGCACAGGTGGATATTCCCTGTAGGAACATGGCCTGTGGACAGCCCCCACTGGAGCAGGTTTATCCTGAAAGATTGCGGGTGGTGAGAAGTATCGTGATTCTCGCATCAAAGGTCTAAGTAGCACATCCTGGTTTTATCAGCGTTTAAGAAAAGGAGAAGAATATAACTCAGTCATCCTTTTGGTATGAGAATAGCTTCTGTTATTCAATGGTTTAAGACCAACTAAGCGGAAAGTGAATGATTTTTCCTTACTCACTTTCTCTATATTGTTCGTCATTTTATGATATCCCTCAGTTTTCTGCTGTTTAGACAGAAACATGGCAATTGGGTTCTTCTCTTCTGTGGAAAGCGCTGTATATTTCTGACACCCCCCTCCCCCCTTGTTATCTTCTCTGTAGTCCTAGACAATGGGGAAGTTGGGCATTCAAGAACTGCAAGGAGTACAGAAGATGTGGTAGCAATGAATTTCTACAGTGGGATACGGCTATTTTCTCTTTTGTTCTCTGTAATGATTTTGAACACCCTGTGAGCAGTCAGGTGATATGCACAATAATTAAGATCTCCTTCCTAAGCAGTGTGATGCCGTAGCTACTTTTGAACCATAGTGCTCCGTGTATGGTGTTGTCTGTGCTCACATGTTTTTTCTTACGTGGATATAGAATTTCATTTGCAATTTTTATTCAGCATCGTAAGATCCTGGCACAGTTCTTCAGAGTCAGTTTTAGTTTGGACTGTCACGAAGGTGACTTTTTCACTGCAGGCTTCATAACCCTGTTACCCACTCTCTTTATCAAGCAGTTATGAGTATCTTAACTGCACCATTTCCTTCTGCTCCCTCACTGTTACTGTCCCTCCATGAGGCAACCTTCCCTGCTTATCCAGTGCAACCTAGTTCCTAAAGAGAAGAGTAAATATTAACTGTGCTACTGAAGGCCCATGGGATTATTCCTTGAAAACTGAATTACTTGCTCAGAGGCACTCTGATAAGACAGTGAAATATCTACCTTATCAAGGCTACAGGTTTTGGCCTGCACTTCCTTAAGACTGTAAGAAATTCTTCTGCATCCATCAGTATTCTAAATATGCAAGGTATAACATTTTTATGAAACTATTTTTTTTTTCAGAACCTGTTCTTTAATCATTCTCAGAAAAGTATACATAATATTACACTTTTTGTATACACTGGTAATGTATATAGTCATCAAGAGAAATACGACAGTATTTTTTACTTCTATCTTAGAGGGATCCCTAACACAGTTATCCATCAGAATACGAAAATAACAGAATTAAAATATAGAACTTAAGCACATACGGAAATGAAGGAAATGCTCTACTGATATTAACTGGGTACCTAAATCTGCCAGACTAACTACGGTTGCAATATATGAAACATCTGAAGTCAAAACATTCAGTTACTCATCTATTGGACTATGATCTATGCAGGGAAAGGATGTGAGCTAACAGCTCCCCTTCTTACAAGATCGTCTCTGTAAGTTTAAACCCTGCACTCTGAAATTCACTGAATACCAGCCAGTCTCCAGGAATCTCTCTTCAAAGGAAGCCTTAGGGCTTTCTTTAAATCCAGAGAAAACCCCAGAAGATTGCTACATTTCTTTTCCAGGTGGAACCAAAGAATTGCAAGAAGAATCTGTTTATACTGCAGAATCTCTTTATACAGCAGAAAAAGCTCCACATTTATTTGAAAGAATAAATATTAATAGTAGCATATTCTGAGCTACTTAATAAGCTTATTACTATATCATGCTGTTACAAATAACGTTGTGCTGTATCCCTAGGTTCAACTGAGTAGCATTCAGTGGAGGACTCAAAAAAATCTTTCCCTCTTTCTTTCCCTCCTCTCCTTAATCCCAAGGATGAACTTGACCACAAAATGCAGTGTTTGGCCTACACTCAGGCAGAATTACTTTAAAGAAAATGAGGCTTTCCACAGATTCAGGAACCTTTCACCTCCAGGACAATTCTGCATCAGAACATTTTCCTGACTATGTTGCACATAATTTACATCAGTGTTTTAGCAAAGTAAAGATTTCCATTCCTGTTGCCAATTCCCAAAGCCAGATATTCTCTTTGTCTTCCCTGGTATGCCCTTTGTCTGAATTTCCGTAGCAAAATTACTTTATTAATAATTTATGTAGAATAACTCAAGAACTAAAAAAATTAAATGGAGGGAAGACCTAGCAAGAATGGTGAATTCAAAAGATAATATGAAATACAGCATACTGAAGTTCAGATATTTCAGATTTGAATGCCTGACAGAATAATTTGGGCTTCACATGAATGGCACATACTTTGGTGACTCATGCTTTAAGGGACTAATACAGTTATGGTAATTTGGCTCATGGTGAGAATCCATGAGTTCGAGCTGTTAATCAAAAAAAAAATACACTTCAGAAATCTTAAAGAACAAGTGCTTACAAGTGAATTTCTAAAGACAAGCTACCAAATTAACTGAAGAATACTACATGGAGCTGTCTAGGTACCTACAAAAAAATCCGATCAGTCACTATATCTTTAAACCCAGTTATTTGTGGAGCAAAAGAAGCACAAAGAAACAGTGATATTTTACAGTAGGTAATTAATCTCAGGGGCCTTTCTGTGTGTCAGACCAACAACGCCAACTCTAAAAGCTCAGCATTCCAATTGTAAATTATTTTTTTCTCATTGTTGTTTTAGGAAATAGCTGTCAGAGGAAATTTTATTTTCCAAAAGAAATCCTATAATGTCTTTCTAGCTTCAAAGATACTTTTTCTATCAAAATATATTCATTCATATCTAACAGATGACTGGGACTAACAGGCATAACTGAGCATGTATATGATTTAGTGAAATCTGTTCAGTTATATTTTTAGAACATTACTGAATCACAGTCTGAAAAGTCCAAACTGTTGAATTACTGGGAAAAAAAAAATCTCAGTAGCATGTTAAAGACCCAGTATGTATCCTGCCCTTGGGGCAGAATGGTATTATGAAAGATAAAAGCAAGCTTCTGAATTGTTCATCTAAATGCATCCATTTTGAAGTGCTTATGTAGATAAAAAAAATGACATCACACAGCACATATTGTCTTTGACTGAATCTCCAGGAATGGTGAAATACCATTCTACTTGTAAATCACCTGAGTTAATTGCCCCCTAAAAGTAAGTGGGGGAGGTTAACATTCCTTTTGGTTATCTGCATTCTCAACAGGCAGCTACTCACATAATCTCAGGTGCTGTAGCACTGTCATGTGACACGAGGATAAAATTCGTCAATCTGCCCTCTTTGCCAAGAAGTAAATATGCCCATTGTGCAAGTGACTTTCAGTTCTAATTGTCAGTCTTAAGGAGTAAAGATGTACAGATACATTCATCTGCATACTAAGAGAATAAGGGGCAAAAGTGCAGAGGTAAAAACCGGAGTGGATTTTTGTTTTAAAGTCATGAAAAATAAGCACCTTTAAACTTTTTTACTTTAATCAGAACTGAAAGTATTGCATGAAGTTCTTCTGTTACTTCTGTCTCACCTAAAGTTAAAAGACATTGAAACTTTCTGAGAAAAGTTTGATCGTGAGCTATTGGCAGGCTGAATGCTTCAAAAGGAATCTGAGTATTTTCTGATTTTTTCCTCACTCTGCAATAATGCCTGGCTACACATTTATTCTTCTTGTTTTCTCAAGTCTACCATGCTCCAGGAAGAAATTTTCTTTTCCTTCCTGTAAACAGGACTTCTGATTCCTGGATGTATCACTATCACCTCAGAAACACAAGTACGTTGAATTAATCTCTTTTGGAAAGTAATTAATCACATCCAAAATCTGTCTGGAATCAACAGCAATGGTATTTCAGTGGACAAAAAATGACCATGATATTCAATGAAATTTGTACGTGGGGTCTTGAAGACAATAACTGAAAACTGCTGGTGATAAAATATAGCCATTAATTCATCAACCTGCATCATTAGGCACTCTCCTGAACAGCAAATCTGGGGAATGGCACCTATGACAGTGTTCAAATGGGATGGGCCCTCTAGTTTTGGTGACCAGAACTGCTTTCAGTAAATTTAAAATTACATCCATAAGACGTCTGGATTGTTTGAGCCAAGGTCATTTGTAAATGCTTCATAAATTACTTCAGTCAGTGCATACAGAAGTTACAGTGTCTATGATTTCCAGTGGAACAATTCACAGCTCTGATTCCAACTGGAATAGACACTTCAGGGGAACCTTTGTCAACAAAATGCTCTCCTGCTTATGCTGGTGAGCAGAGTACTACATTTCTAAAATTTCACAAGGTCTTTTGGTCTTTACAGTTAACTATTTCCTATTAACATTTTTTTTCCACTGGAATGACAATAGGCATGCTTTTTCCAAGACATTCTATGTCCTTCCAGACAAGCACTCCAAACACAACCAGTACCCTTTGACAAATTTGCTTATCCCAAGAAATAATGATATAAGTTTATTTAACATTTAATTTAGCAACTTAAATAATTAGGGCAGTAAAAGTTCTATTTTAGGAAACAAACACTTGATGCTTTCTTTTTCCTAGTACTTATGAAAACACAAACTGAAAATAACTATGGTAGGGCTTAATAGAAGGGAAGCTTTTGTTGCCCCACAAAGGGGGTTCATTTACCCGGTGTGCAAGCCAATAACACACAGAGTCGAGGTATTTTTAAACTAATTTCATTGATGTGCATGAATGGGTGCCTGTCTCAAGACAGCACACCTTTGTCTCGAAAATTCCCACATTCATATACTTAAGTAATACATATTCATTTTTATTTTTCTTAATGATTTGTTGTTTCCTCTTCACCTCTCATGTAAATTAGTGTGCAGACTCTGCCTTCTTCCTCCATTATCTTCTTTTGAGTAGGTGGTTTCATTTGAGTAGGTGGTCAATGAGTCGGTGGTTGATGAGTTGGTGGTCGCCATCTTCCCTGTAGGAATTACCTTTTTCCTGCTTCTTCCCAAACTTGGCAGCTCCCGGCAGTTCTTCAAGGTTTGTTGATCAGACCACAATCCATTACCTTTTCTAACATAAACATCCTTCTTATTTACAAAGCCCGATTGTCTAGTAGTTTATTCCTAAACCCTAAATCATGTTTAGTTACTGTTTCCCTATTTTAAATATTAACTGATGGGGGAAACACTGAACATGCTGGTCTACTGTACCAATGTTTGCACTGGATTGTGCATGTGTAACATGCCCAGAGAAATATTCAATTATGTCTCTAAGATTTGTGATCAGTTAATGATAAATCGTGGCAAAAATTACAGCACCTAAAACAGAAATGTTAAAATAAATCTAATAATTTGTTAAATTCAGTAATTTGGTTCCTTGACATTTTCCTTCTGACTCCAAAATAAACAAAATGTAGCTTTTCATAAACTGTTTTCATTCATTTCCACATCACTAAAACCTGAGTAACTGCTCCCACAATTAGCGCTGAATGAATTTACAACAGAAATTACTTGTTCTAAATCTAGAGAATGACTGCTAAACTTCCACTCTTTAATGCTCACAGCAATCACTTGTAACTCCTGTTTACCACTTTGAGTCCTAAATCAGTGTGCATTTATACAAAGGTTAATAGTTTTCTCACAGGGGCCAGCTGTGATGGGTTTATTTTCTGCTGATCTTATTGAGTCAGAAAATCTTGTTGATTAAATCCTAATGTATTACAAAATAAGGTTGAGTCTTATTCAAGGTAACTTCTTTGACTTAAATTATTTGTAATTCTGTTAATGGCTTCATTTTGAACATACTGGTGTCATGTAGGTGGGCTCAAGAAACGGAATGTTGCCAGTAAAAGCTTGAAAGTTTTGCAGAGACTTAGTAGTTTCTTAGCAGAACTACCTTTGCAGTCCCCAGTTTAAGCTGACCAGAAACTTCTGAGCTGAATGGCATTTGTACATTGTAGCAGTAACACCGCTGCAATGTACATTAGCCACTTGCAGGCTTCTTGGGAAGTATTCGCTCGTGAGCATGGAACATCGCTCAATAACCAGTCCTACTCAACAACAGAAATATCTGGAGAAGGATTCCATAGGATGCTCAGAAGCTTCAGCTAAAAGATAGTAAAGGGGTGAAGAAAATGACAAAAAGAGGGTTACACCTCTATGGCAATTTAGCAAAGCAAGTACCAAGCCACTGATTTTACATACGGGAGCTACAGGCTCATCCCATTATGAAGGGATCGTTCCTACTTACATGTGTGACTGTGTGTGAGGGAAGGGGCGGTAAGACAGGCGGAGGAGAGGAGGGAGGGAGAAATCTGTCTAATAAACCTTACAAGCTAGGCTCCTTACTCCCAACTTTTGGATAAGTCTAAGAATGCCATGTGGAAAATGGTGACAAACTTGGGGCTGAAGGGAAATCCCAGACCTACGTCTCCGACAGTGGCATAGTCACGAGTGTAGTAGGTTTTATCGTCTCTAAAAAATGAGCAGAAGGGAAGGGAGAGTGGGAAGCGTGGGCACGATATACTTGAGCAGTGGGGTTAGTGCTGTGATGGTGCGGCCCTCTCCCCTGGGCCACATTGCGATGTCAGGACCAGCCAACATCATGTTCTTGTGCAGTGAGTGGGGACAATCTGGTACTTCCTTATCCTGGCTACAGTATAGTGAGTTAGGACAATTAGGCACTCCCTAACTGTACCTGAAAGTCCTGCTGCCTGGATCACGGCCCACCTTGGAGGGTGCCAGAATTACCTGACAAGAATCATGGCCAGAATGGAAATACACTGACCAAAGCCAATCATCTTGTGAACCTATGAACGGTGGTCCCAAGTGAGGCCCCTTGAGCTCTCCTGGACCACAGGGGGCTGTGACCAGCATCTCCCTCTGAGCGGGCACCTCATGGAGCTCGCGAACTCTCCAGTTTGTGAAGTTTGGAGGACCCTCACCAAAAGCTGACAACGGGACCTAGGCTGAAACCCTTCACTCCTTGAGCCTCAACCCTCACCCATTGAGAAATGCCAAGACATTTCACTGAACTCGAGGGGAATTTTTAATATGTATAACTTTGTTTATATATATATCTTTGTGTCTGTGTGCATGCATGTGTGAATTGTCTGAGGTATCCAATAGCAGGTATAGTATAAATATGGCCATTTTGAATCTATAATTAAGTCACTGTTGTGACTGTAGTAAATTCTATTGAATCACTTTCTAAATGTTCAATTAGCCAATGATCAACTGCTGCTAAATCTTGTGATCCACCTTAAACTGTGGATGAACCTTAGACCGCTGCTACACACATATATTCCCTTAAGACATAAACCGTTGACCAAGTCTGGGATCCAGCCACACCTAAGATCCATCAAGAGTTTAGAAAACAAGGGGACCTTCTCTGAACCTCATGACTCAATTGGAGGGTCTCCCTTAACCTTTATGCGTCTTCGGTCTCTGTATAAATCATTCCAGTTTGATTCTAACTTGCTTTTCCTTTGTATGCTTCATCCATGTATTAAGTAATAGAGTGAACCTTGCCATCAAACTTTGTGAAGTCACGCTTTTATAAACTCCCTTTAAATCAGTTTTGCTAATACCCTTGACGGTAATTCTTTAAGCAGCCCAAACCACTCATTCACAACAGATGCCTATCCTGGAATCTCAAATGATTGTAGAGCTACCTCAATTCAGCTTTTTTGTTTTGATCTTTATTTTTCTTCTCCAAAGCAGAATGCATCTTTCTTTCCAAGATAATCCATTTGTTGCACACACATTCATAGCCTTTCTCAAAGGTTCATAATCAAGAAACATCATAAATTAAGTGAAGCAAAATATCAGCTTACTAGCATACAAAATTGGAAAACAGGTAACTTATGTTCTGCTTTATCCTTGAAGGAACAGAAGTCATGGTGATTTACATACTTAATTTTTGACCAATTAACATTGAAGAGCTTTCTATTCTACTGATTCTCACTTGCTCCAGCCATATTCTCTGTGCAAAGTGATGAAGTGATGTTAATGGCGAAAAATGTGGCTGAAGTGGCAAAAATAGAGAAGGTAGATCATATTAATGGCTCAGTAAAATTGCATGCATTCTGAAACTGCCTTGTAGTTCATATTCTCTCTCCCTGGCCATTGCCTTGCAATCCTGACTCGGTTAAAAATTTTTCAGTATACGTGTCTCCTGTTAACTGATTCTCTGCCTTTATTTCTTGAAAATCTCACAGTTTTTCCCTGATTTTCTTATGAAGGGCAGAGATTTAGCTACTGTAATCTGAATTTCATTTATTCTGAATTACAGAGTCCAAATAAGAAATGAAGTGAAATGAAATTACACTGTGAAGTTTAGCTGGGGTTTTTGTGTTGCAGGCATCCTGATCTTGAAGTTCTGCCCAGTCTGATTGCTTTTGCTGCCACTTTCTGAATGGCTGTATTCTAAAAAAAAAAAAGAAATCTCATCAGATTTCCTCTATTAATAATTTCTTTTAATTGCTTGATGTGAACTGAGAATTTGAAGAGGTTCAACTACATGTCCTAAATTGTTTGGGGCCCAAAGACCATTATCAGAGCATGTCACATAAAAACCTAGATTATGATTTTAAAAATATATATGTATTTGGTATTCAAGACAATATCTGTGTCTCCAATCCTATGTGGATATGATACTACTTCAGAAATTGCTGTGATAATAAATTTCTGATAAGACTGGAAAGACACTCTCATTTTAATCCAAAGTGCTACAGGTAACACTGATTTACCAGTAATAAACTTTCTTTCAAGGGGGTACCAACAAAAATGTATGATAATGACTTGAATTTTACTAATCATATTACTATTTTTAAAATTATAAAAGTTAGACATTTGTACTCTGCAGGACTCTGATATTTAAACATAAACACAGAAAGGTTATATATGTGTATATATACATATATTTTATATCATGCAAGACATATCCATAGCATATATGTAAGATATACACTATACCTGTGTACACATATATCACATACACATATCATATTGAACATAAATTATACATAATACATATGACATGTATAAAGTAAATACTATTTGTAAAAATGTTTTTTTTCTGAATTTAAAAAAAGCATCAGGATTTCAAGTTTTTTATAAAATGAAAAAATAGATACATATAAAAACATTTGCATATTTTGTGTTTTCCAGTCTTGTTTGGTTTTTTCCCTAATTACTCAATATAGATTGTTGTATGCTTATTTTTTTTTCCCAAAAGACATATATATATATTTTAATGTAGAATTATTTATGACTAGAACTTGAGTTTGTAACTGCTAATTATTTTGGTAATCAGAATAATAGATATTATAAAAAATGTAAATGTTAATTGAAAGTTATATATGGCAATTGATATTCTTATTGCTTTGCTATCTGGTAGCTTGTTTTCTCGTTAGTTATTCTGACTGAATATTTCTGATAGCTACTGTAAAAGAATTGCAGTTAAAAAAATTAATGCAAATAAAAGGGCAATTCAAAACAATTTTCCATGCCAATGAATATTATTATATATGCATATATATTACAAGTAGAATATGTATCTATAGATATTTAGCATTATTTCCTCTCCTCACATGGAGAAGAAGTGAGAAATTGTTTAAAGGGATGTAAGATCCTCCGTATTATTCAGACTTTCTGCATAGGACATTTCAAAGAAAGTTATGGAAAAAAAATATTAAAGGAAAGCCACGACTCATTTCTTGTGATGACTCTGTCACACCCATCAGCGAGACTGAATGCTGGACTCTCCACTTCCGGAGAATGCCTGAAAGGCAGGTCAAGGCCATTGAATGCCCTTGAGAAGCTGACCTAAGCTGCCCTGCTCTGGGCGGTGAGAGGGACCAGATGATGTCCAGATGTCCCTGGCAACCCAGACTCCCTCAGGACTCTGCTCTGTGGCTCTCTGGAGAGGCAGCAGGGCTCCTTGCTGAGCTGGAGACCAAGCAAAGCCTAGCAAATACAGAAAATCTTTACAACTGATCACATAAGATACTCAGGATGAGGAGGGGCAAGTCTTCATAGAGGATCCATCTTTGTCAGTGCTACACTGACAAAATACAAGCAGCTGGTCTTCAGCATATAGATGTACACAAAAGAAATGACTCTGCTACATAGTGATAACACAACATCAACTCTTTTGCTTTAAGAATAGCAGTTGACGTGCCAGACTCTCACATGACCATTTTGTTCTCAACAGGACGCCATCGCAAGTTCACAGCGTACGTTAGCAATAAATAGTGAATATTCACTGGGCCACGAAAGTGCAAGGGGAGGAGTGCAATCCAAACCTCCTCATACGCAGGCTGTGAGCTTTGGCTTTGCAGTGCAAGGAGCTGAGGTACAGGTGGATGAGGAGATGGGTGCGCTCTTCTGTGTTTCCAGATATCGATCAGGAAGAGCAAGACCTTTTTATGTCTCCGCCCAAACACATCCAAAGAAAAGTCACCAGCATCAGCCAATTCCAGACTAAAAACGCGACCTTGTGTAACACCCTGAGTACTGGAGAGAAAGGGAAGGAAGGGGAGAAGCTTTTACAGTAGAGTGGAGTTCATCTACTGGGACCAAGGCCATTGCCAGGAATATATGCAGGAAGAGCACTGAGCTGAAGGATAGGATTTTTCTAGTGTAGCTGTTCCTGAAGTAAGCAGGAATTTGGGACTGACGTCTTCTATGGTAGGTGTTTGCCCCATCACCCTTTTCCAGAACCTTCTGCGTTTGAAACACTTGTGGTGGTAATATGCCTGAGGTAAGTAAAAACCTCCTCCTGCTTCGCTACTGGTAAAGGTTACTGTGCTGAGGTCTGCCACGTTGAGAAGGCTGTACTGGAGCTCATCTCCCCAGGGCTACAGTCACCATGGCCAAGAGCAGAAATGTTGCCAGGGTCTGGAAAAGTGGTGTCTGTATCTTTGTTGTTGATAAATTTTGTTTTGATGATTTGAATAATTTTACAAGGAAATGTTGTTGTGTCGTCCCTGGTCCTTTTTTTTTTTTTTTTTAACAAGTAGAATCTAAAATTGATGAATGTTTCATCAAACTCAGAATATGATTGTGCAGTTCATCAGTCCCGTTAATATTTTGGGTTGAGAAGGCAGGCAGGACTGAATCCCAACTCCAAAAGGCACTGTAAGTGAAAAGTGGTATCTACGGTAGCTTTGATGCTTCCTGTTAGGAAAGGAATTCATGGTTTGTTCCAGGCTCCTGGCCTCTGCAGAGTACATACCCTGAGATAAAGGCCAAAATTTGGGAAACAACATGACACTGGGAGTCACGTGAAAAAAAACAAAAACGCACATGGTCTGGCAGAAAACTGGATGGAAGGGAGAAAGAGAGCAAGTAGTAGTCTACTACACTTTCCAAGAGAGGAGAGAAAAGTAAGAAGTAAAGCAGATTTATTTGTTTTATTTTTGGGGGCCAGGCAACTTAGCTACTACAGCGTTTGAGATGGCTCTGCTGAGGTGGGCGTGAGGCACGCTGTGAGCTGTGGGCAGATGCGAGAGTGGAGCCAGCCTGGGTGAGAGCAGCTTCCATGCACGGGTCGTACGAGGTCTTGAAGGATGCAATGCTTTTCCAGTACGCTGGCATGTGGCAAGTCCTGCAGGCTTCTCCATCTCGTAGCCAGCAGGCTCAGCACAGTCATAACTCTGCAAGACTTCAGTGCTAAAGGGACACGCCGACTATCAGAGCGTAAGTGTTGTCTCCAGCGATACTGAGCTGCATCTGGCTCCATCCTTTGCAGGAGCGGGAAGAGGATACCACCAAACCTCAGTAGCACCCGGTAGAGTTACGGTCAGTGAAGCGCACATTTATTTCTTCTGCATACTCACCCTTATGTGGGACGGACGCTCCGTATAGAGCAACAAAGTTTTCCACCCAGTGGAAGAATGACTTGGATTCATCACAGATCCCAGAAACAGAACTCAGACAGCGATAACACTTCTCGGTTGCAGGAGCAGTGGAAGCAACAGCACCTTATCATCCCAACAAGAGCTAAACAGAGGCTGCAGCCAGAACAAGACAGGACAAAAAGTATTTCTTTTATCCTCTTAGATCATGGTAACATATTTAATGGTCTTCGTATCATCCCACTCTTTAAGTTCTCCCTGGATAGGGTCAAACAAAAAATGCAGGGGGAGGAAATGGGTGGATTAATCTCTCACTTCAAGAATGGTAAACTTCAATCCCTTGGATCCGTTACAAACAGATGTCAGTATGATGTTCTCATCCCTGTCCCTTTCGCACCTTTTCAGTTTATAATGACAAATTCGTGTATGCTTTTAAATTAAGGCAGTTGGGTACTGCAGCGCTGAACTGAAATGTAAATCAGAGCTGCAGAGGCACATCTGTCACCGTACCTACATCAGTTGCAATAACAAATACACAGCAGCTGAATTCCACTTGGAAACTTTAACCTTTGTGTCATCTTTAACAGTGTGGCTGAGAGGTCAGTCATGATTTCTTAAGTAGGGACCATTGCTCATCTTGATCATGACAAGGCTTCATCACTGCGTAGAAAGGAATATCCAGGTACCAAATGATTAGCAGATTTCCTTTTTCTAGCAGGCAGTGAAAAAAAAAACAAACCTGTAAAAATCAGAGGAATCAGTTTCTAACCTTGTGGTTGAATTAGTTTCATAGAGATAGGAAGGGCTTTGCTTCTCTTGGGAATGTCCAGAGAAAACAATTTAGAAAAATGTGCCTAGCAAAAAAAAATAAATTAGAGGCAATGGTAATTACACATAATTAATTTTTTTCTTCCTGTACATTTTGGAAGGCTTATTAGCATGTTCTAAGTGAGAGCTTCTGGCTTGAATAAAATAATTTTTATACTGAAAGATAGATGGCATTTTTCTCTAATTGACCAGCTGCTTTTCTCAAAGTTTTCAGTAAATAGCATGATGTACTGCTATTTTCATGTAGCATGATTATTTTGAAGCAAGTACTGGAAAGTTGTACAAAATATTTGCATTCAGTAATAGCTAAAATAGGACTTTCTTTGCTATTATATTAAAAACACAGGTAAAGTTCCAGTGTATTATTGCAGCAGGGGCTTCTTTTTAATTTATTATGATGCAATTTTTTTAGACTGC
>VYZV01045832.1:211179-262712 GCA_013401275.1 Pandion haliaetus
TCAGAGTCAAAACCAGCACAAAATACATCAGCTGTAAGTAAAAGAGAATCATTCAAAATCAGAGCAGCTCAAAAAGAATAATTCAAAATATCATATTGAAACTGACAGTTATTTTAGCATATTTTTTTCCTAAGAGCTTCCCTTATGATGTGTTCCAAGACAGTAATCATACCCCTTTTCAACCTTTATTTTGCTCATATGAACAAGCTCTGCTCTTCTATCAGAATCCTCTCCAAGTACAGGCTTTCCATTCCACTGATGTTGCTTTTCTGTGTACCTCTTCCCATTTTGGTAATTTTTTCTTGAATACGGCTGACTAGAACTTTGCAGTTTTCCAGATGAGTTTGGAGTGGGATCTTATACAATGGCACTAATACTTCCCTACTTCACTTGGAAATGTTTTGCCTGGAGCAGCTTAGGATTGGATTTGCCTTCTTCCCAGATGCATCACATTGTTTCAGGAATTTGATTCCACTGAAAGGAAAAATTAAATTAAAATGACATTGAAATAAGCTCATTCCTGCCCTGTCGCTATGTTGACTCAGTAAACAGAGTACATTTTTTGCAGACATCTTTCCTTCATTGTGTATCAGATTCCATCTTTTCGTCATAAAAATAGACTTTTTGGTTTAACAGTTTTATTTTCCCCGATAGATCTAACATGATGATCCTCCATATGTGAAATTCAAATGTGGTTTAAACAAAATTGTTGAGAAAGCATAGAATAAATTTTTATGTAGCCATTTCAGTCTGTTCCAAAGCATTACGTAGGGTATGTCACCTCTCTGGCAAGCACAGTCTTCAGAAACATATTGCAAATTACTTTAGGTAGATAAGAACATATCGAAAAACCAAGGGAGTTTTCCATTGATCAACATTATTATAAGGAACAATAAGAATAGGAGGTGAGTACCTCCTTTGCCAGTACATAAATAAGTAAATAACCTATATACATTTTAAATTTATATTAAAAATATGAAAATAAACATTGAACTATATTAATGTTTCAAAGCACATATCCTATCAAAATCCAGTAAAACACCACTAATTGTGGAAGAGAAACAGTACTGAAATGACTCGTCATAATGAAACTGAAGGACACAAAAGTAATTTGAATTCAAATGAAATAACTAAAGACAAACATAACTACATGCTGAAAGGCCAATGTTTCTTCTCCGTGTTCATTGTAAAAAACACCCAAAAGAAAAGAAAAAAAACCCACTTTCTTTCCACAGATTGTAGAAGAAAATCCTAGAAAATAAGACAATTAAAATAGGACGAGGGGTATGGCTTTATTAAAATGCCAAACAAATATATTGGCTTGTATAAGAATATTGGTGACAGAGGAATCTGAAGGTATACTAGGACTGGAGACTAAATGAGAGGGGAAAATAACTGCTGCATCAGTCTTTACCAAAAGAAAGACTGCTTCTAGTAATTAGTGTGTCCTCCTCCTGAAATATTCTGATTTCTGATAATTTTATTATGACATGTTATGACTAAAAGACTACTTATGAAAATGATCATGGCAATAAAATTAAGTATAAATGATTTGAGAGAATCAGGACGGAGGGAAGAAATTAAACTCCAACTAAGTAAATGCACAGTTTTATAAATTAATTGATGGGTAAATAATTTCTCCTTCAACAGATTACAGAAGACAGTACTGAATGAATGCAATGCATCAGACTATTCAGATTTTATTGAAACGTTAGAGAATATCACCTCACCAATTTGACTGAGACCAGTTTGTGTCATTGTATCATGAAAATACAGAAATCTTGTTGACAGTTCAATACAAAGTGTAATGGTATAGAACAGTGGACTGAGATGGAAGACACTAACAGGGGTTGAATGGATTATTTTTTCATTCTGGGCTTACCAAATAAATAAAATACAATAGGAGCCAGAAAGGTTTCAGTTATGGTTAAAATTAATAAAACAAGAGAAGGAGAATAAGGAGAAAGAAATAAGGAGAAAGAAAATGAAAGGAAACATGCTTGGGGCCAGACACTAATACTGAAAAAAACCAAGAGGGAGGCAATGGCCAAGGAGTGACATACATAATATATTTAAACTGAAATCTCTCAGCAACATATTCTGATTGAATGATACGAGGAATGTAGAAAATGGAAAAAAGAAACCAGAAATCAGAAGGTGATATTTGAATTTGTGTTTATGTACAGTCATTGTGGGACACCTCAACTGATAGTAACTGGTGTGAAACCTGTAAGCACCAGTTAAGATGGATTAAAGTCTGCAACAGAAGGGAAGTTCACCCTTCCTACACATAGTAATAAGAAATCGCAGCCCCTAAAAAAAACTACACTGACTGTGGTGCAAAGTTTGATTACATATGCGCACAGTGTTTTAGATTTAGTACATTGCCATTTTATTCTACTTTAAAATTCTACTTTAAATTCTTCCAGCAACTCTCTCTACATTCTGCTCCTTGACAGTAAATATAAATCTGGTGCTTGATCCAAAGCCAAATGCTCAGTGGTTCCAACAGTGCAGAATCAAGCTCCCAGGTCTCTCATCTGTAATTGTTACTTTCAACCCTGCTTATGAACTTGTTCAAGTGAGCTGACTGTACCTTATCTGCAGTTCCCTTCAAGTTAGAGACTAATAAAAACAGAATAGAAGGTAGGACTGCATTTTAAAGTATTGTTGTACATTAATTAAAATAAAAAAATAATATGATTGTAAATTATGTAATTCCAGAATGAAGTGACTAGTCCAAATGCTAACTATTATTAGCTAGATTTTGAGATTAAAGAAATCCTTACCACAGCTTTTTCTGTAGAATGGTGGAAGGCCCATTACTTGAAGAAACTCAAGCAAGACCAATACATTAGAAAATATTGTGTGGAATAATCCTATAGTGGGCAAAAAAGACAAGCTAAAGTTATTGCTGGATGAAATCCCAGCTGCAGGGAGTCAGTGACGAGGTTCTTTCACTGCCATCTTCATGAACACCTTTCAGAAAATTTGCAATATTCTATAAACAAGTGCTAAATCTGCCCCCCCCCCCCGCCAAACAACCTAACCAAATCAACCTAGTCTTGCTAGGTATGAGTAGAAGCTGGGCCACTAGCAGAGCTCTACAAGATTGGTTTAATACAATTTAGAAATTAATGTTGAAAACTTCCAGATAAAAAGTTTTGGTATGGCTATTAACTCTGATTTTTTGAATAAACAAGTTAGTTGGGTTTTTATTCTGTACACCTTATTATTGTGCAAGAATTTGTTTTGGTGTAGTTCTTTAGTAATTCTTTTGATTCTTCAACTTCAGGTTCATTTGATCCCAATGTCAAAAGAATGTCAAGATCAATATGAAAAAAAAAAAAAAAGCTCAATTACTTTTTATTTTTTAACTGGATGTCCTATTTCACCTAAATCATGGAAGAATAGGGTTTGTACCCTGCTCCTGAGCTAGATATGGTATGCTGAACATTTTCACCCCCATTATATGCAACAGCATGTGCCTGTGTAACTGAAATTAGATTTTTTTTCTTGTGGCTGACAACACAAGAAACAGAGATGAAGGAAGTGAACAGGATGACTACTGAAAATGATTAAGTTTGAAGATTTTGTACTACAAAGCATCCCTACCCTACTAGTAAAGCAGCTAAGCTTGCAATGTTTTCAATCTGGAGTGTCTCATTATTATAGTCCCTTGCAATTATATAAGCCTTCTGGTATTGAATAAAGACTTATTTGAGAAAAAAAAAAAAAGGAAAACAAGAAACCAAGAAAAGTAATGTTAAAAAAATGCACCTAATTTGTGACAAACTGACCTCCTTATTGCATGTGTGTTCAGCAAGTGAAAGAAATCCATGAGAATATCTTTCTGTTTTAAGATAAAAAAGTGTCGTCTTTAAAAAAAGGACAGTTTGTAGCTACCTAATGATATTGTAAGATCAAAGATCGCAAAGGTGTAAATTAAAGTAAGGCTTATTAACACCAGTGGAATATCTGGCTACATCCTTTTTTTACTATCTTGGATATTTCACACATTCTTCATTGAAGTAAGTTAAAATGAAGTGACCTCTCTGAGTCATTGAAAAACTTCTACTTACTGTTCTGTAAAAAACTCAAATGATCAAAACAAGCCCAAAGGTATGTGCCTAGGCTTATCAACTACTTGTAGCGGGTGTCTGGATAACTGAAGAAAACATCTTCACATCTACCTTACCTTCAGAGTTCTGTACGTCATTAATCTCTTTTCTAAGAAAGAAGATCCTGTTCTGGCACGGACAACTAAAATGGCCTTTCTCGTCATAGCCCCACTGCCAAATCTGTCAACACACACACTTTGTCTTTGTCAGTGTGAGTGCTCTCCCACTGGGAACTACTTTGAGTTACACACAGAGAACAGACAGCGCTGAACAATATAAACTCATAACACACTTCATCAGGCTACACAGAAACGGGTCAGACCAATGATTCATCCACCTCAGAATCTTTGAGAGCAGCCCTCAGAGAAGGACCTGGGGTTGTTGGTTGATGAGAAGCTCAACATGACCTGGCAACGTGTGCTCGCAGCCCAGAAAGCGTATCCTGGGCGGCATCCAAAGCAGAGTGACCAGCAGGTCGAGGGAGGGGATTCTGCCCCTCTGGTGAGACCCACCTGCAGTACTGTGTTCAGCTCTGGCGCCCCAACAAAGAAGGACATGGACCTGTTGGAGGGAGTCCAGAGGAGGCCACAAAGATGATCAGAGGGCTGGAGCACCTCTCCTATGAAGACAGGCTGAGAGAGTTGGGGTTGTTCAGCCTGGAGGAGAGAAGGCTCCAGGGAGACCTTATAGCAGCCTGCCAGTACCTAAAGGGAGGCTACAAGAAAGCTGGAGAGGGACTTTTTAAAAGAGCAGGTAGTAATAGGACAAGGGGTAACAGCTTTACACTGAAAGAGGGTAGATTTAGCTTAGCTGTAAGGAAGAAGTTCTTCACCGTGAGGGTGGTGAGGCACTGGAGCAGGTTGCCCAGAGAGGTTGTGGCTGCCCCATCCCTGGAAGTGCCCAAGGCCAGGTTGGATGGGGCTTGGAGCAACCTGGTCCGGCGGAAGGTGTCCCTGCCCATGGCAGGGGGGTTGGAACTAGGTGATCTGTAAGGTCCCTTCCAAGCCAACCATTCTGTCATCTTCCTTCCAGCTGTGCCCATCAGCCAGGTCCTCAGGATCTTTTTGGGGAGCAGGGGGTGCTGCTGGGGGTGTGTCTGTTTTTCAGGTTATCTTTTGGGTTCGTCATTCTTCCACTTTTGAGCCTTTGACCTTCAGTCCTTTCTGTGCCTCCCATTGCCCCATCCATCCCAGATTTGTTTTCTTGAACACTTTTTTCCCCCCCCCTTGATATCTTTTATTAACCTCATTCTCAGGGGTGCCTCTGGGGATATATTAGAAATGTATCTTCTTTCCATCTGCAAGAGAAAACAAATAAGCAGAGTAGGTATGTACTAATAGTAAGGAAAGAGTAAAAACAGGGCAAGAATACAAGATACTTCCTCTTAATACCTTCCCACCTGTTAAGTGTCATGAACTCAGGGCCCTGATAGGATTTCTGTTCCCATGAACCAGTCTTTAGAATTAATGTAATCTTCTTACTTTCACAACAACCCCCAGAAACGTTGCTAAATGTTGCGTGAAGACTCACCTCTTTGCTTGTTTTAACTTGACTCCTAATAGCTTCATTAATTGGATTTGAAAGGATAAGCAACAGCAGAAAGCCTCTTTATGCCATTACTTTCAGCTCATCCTTTTAAAAGTGAAATCATTATCACATCCTTCTCTCCCAACAAGATCAGTTTAACTTAGCACTAGTTTAATAATCATAAAATAAGTTAAATGCAGCATCTTGCCTCATCCCCTGAACTTGACTCTTCCTTTTATATAAAGGTTTCAATTTTGAGTAATGTGGCACATTGCCCACTTACACCTATGTTTCATGTTGCTACAATGGCATAAAAGAAAAGTCAATTTTGAGTTAATCAGAAATGCTAAAGATCAATCAAGGAAAAGCTGTATTTGTTCTGTACAGTGTTATTTCTAGACTCATTATCACTAGGGGTGATACAGGCTGATACACTGTTTTTTTCAGTTATAATTGTCTCACACATTTACCTGTATGATGTTAGTCTATTATACACTTTCAGATTTAAATCTTTGAAAGACATTTTTTTCCTTAAGAAAAGAAAGTATGGAATACTTCTCAATTGAGATACTACTGGTACTGTTAAATGTGGGTACTATTAAAGCATAATCGTAATGACACTTATATTTACATTTATTGCAAAACTTCCATCTTGAATCTAGGATACCTAGATTGGGTCATTGTGGAAGTTGTGGTACTACTATTTAAAGTGTACTTCATAATATAGAATACCAGTAATTTACCCTTAAAGAAGCAATAGAGTTAGTACTTTTCTGTTTAAGGAAGGAACAACAATGGACATTGATTTTTCTCAACTCTTTTCTGACTGTAAAATGCTCAGCTCATGAACATATTGTAGGAAGTACAGTGTGAGAACTTTCATGGTGCTTTCTGCTGGATCAGGTGAGATTCCCAGAACTGCTGTGCTGCTTAACCCTTATCCAGCTGGCCCACAATTCTTTGAGACTTCTCCACATGCATGATCCATTGCTAATAATTTACTTAATGTACAAAACATCTCCTAACTACTTTACTGCACAGAGACTGTTTTACATAACCATTTTTGCACTTGCAGAGCAATTTTCATGGACTATTTACAACTTACCTATGTACAATGGTAATTGCTGCATCAGCAACTCTCTGGGAGTCTCTGGGTGGGGTGTGTCTCTCTGGGATGGCCAGATTCTCCACCCAGGGTGTTAATCTACACACTGAAACATACTGGTTGGTTTGGGTACAGCAGGAGCTGCTGGGGAGGACCTCCAGGGCATTCAGAGGGGCTGCAGCAACTACTCAAGTACCTAATTATGAAGGCAGCTAGGAGTTCAGTCAATCACTTGGTCTGAAGTTGGTCCGCTGTCCCAAATTAGTCCATTGCCTCATCTATGCAGATGAATAACTGGGAAGAGATTAAGTGAGGAGTTAATGACTTAAGTGTGCTAGATGTGCCCTGAAACAGCGATGCCATGATTACAGCTATAGGACAAATTTTAATTTCATCCTTAAATCTCATTTGCAACTTAAATTCCACGGCTGTTGCCACAGGACTAAACAAAAATGTGTGACTGCATCATTGTATGCATATGTGCTTACTCTATATGGCACTTGGTGTCTTGGCTTGATTACAGTCATAACCTACATAGACCATTATGAAACTTCACACACCTGCCACACGTTACAGCAATGCAGATATATCTGTTGAAGCACCATGTCTTTTGAGTCCTACAACTAATGAGCTATAAAAATGTGGAGATGGAGAAATTTAAAAGGTCAGAATATTCAGAGTATTTTCTCCATAGTTAATAGCTCCTGATAATCCAACTGAGTTTAATCCTGCACGTAGGAGCATTAGGACAGAGATTTATTTGCACCATTAGTTCCCATCAAAGTGTTTTTAAGAGAGTAATGAAAATCACGCAACTTAACATGACTGGCAGTTCTTCAACCTTCTTCATCACCCAACAAAATGTCTTTAAACTGCATATTGAATCAAGCAGTCTACCAAAGACCTCGGCTGAAATTAATGTTTAAGAAATAAGGTTTACTCGTACTAAGTGTCCGCTATCTTGAAAACTGTTCTGTTGTATCAACCACTGAATTTTTTCTTATTAAACGGACTATTAATTCCCATAAAATGGAATGAAAAGTGGAAATAAGGAAGTGCTTGGCATGTATTAAATACTTTCTATAACCACACACACATCCTCATGCACATGCACATAATGGTCTACTTTGACTGATATTTCCATTCTTGCTGTCTTTTGCCAAGAGTCAACAAAAAGATCACCCAATTTCAGAACAGACAGCTAACTGTGGAGTGCATGAAGCTTAATAACAGCACAGAACAAAAATGTAGGTGGAAGCTGTTCTGACCAAGGACTGTATTTTTAACTCTCTTTACTGATACACTTGTATCTAAGGACTCTCTTTCATCTTAAACTTAAGAAGGGAAAATATCATGTCAGAACACAGGTGAATATGTGACACTGTAGTGGTTTTAAATAAATGAATGGCAGCTAAAATAAAATTCTCAGGTTGGTGTAATGTTTTCACCTGAGCAGTGAATTTGGTGTCAATGTCTTACATCATCAGTTTCCATGTTGCTTTAAAAATAGGTATGGAAAGTTATCCTTAAAGTAATTTATTTCAGAAATTGCACAGTCAATGCATAATGCTCCCATTCTAATTTTATACCTGATGGTCATTCCTGTCTCCCTGTCTTCCATGGCATTTTGCTTCTGCAGCCTTTTCACAGTTTGTGTTCCAATCAGTATAGCAAAGTAATTTGACAGTGTATCCTCTCTGCTTTTAACCACACCAGACAGCAATTAAGAGCCTCCATATATTAAAAGAAAGTAATTTAGCCCTGTCTGTCATTTTGCTCTCCACTTTAGATGTAAAGAAGAAAAAAAATGAAAAATATTTCAGAGATTTGCATTTTGACCATCCTAAAAATATACTGATCATGGTTACATCTTAGCACAGTCACAATAAAGTGAGTCATGTTTGCAACTGCCATGAGTGAAGGACTGGGAGGAAAAGACCAAATCACCCACAAGTTCTCACAGGCAGGCTTTGGTTTAACTGCTTGTTCCTCCTTTAAGGTTTGTTCTTTTCCTACCGCATGAATAGGGACCAGGTACAGCACATTTATTGTACAGCTGTTTCAAGGTAGTCACAGTACCTGTATGGAGTATGGAATTTAAGAATCCAGGAGGTGATTTTTCTAACCTATGCGGCATTCTTCCCGCTGCAGGATAGGATTTGGATCTTGGAAGGAAAGTAGTTCAGGCAGAGATTTTGGCCTAACATACAGTTGTCTACACTGGCTTTTGGCTGTCAGTTCAGGCCCCGGTCATTCACTTTCTGCAGTTTTTCACAGCTGGACATCATCTTTACTACCCTGAATAGCTTAACTGAATCAGCAACTTCTGTTATTTCAGTATTCACCTCCCTTTTCTAGAACGCATGTGGGTATGTTGAGCACCAAAGAACCCAGCATAGATATCTATGGAGCTTCTGCAGTGAACTGTCTTCCACTGCAAGGACAGTTGTTCATTTACTGCTGTCTTCCGTTTCCTATTTTTTGATTAGCCTTTACACTTAAAAATGCTTTCCTTGTTTAGTTTTCTTAAAAACCTTTGATGAGATACTTGTGTGAATACACTGCAAATCCAAAGGAATGGTAGTCAGATCTCCTTTACCTAAATGCATGTTAATCTTTTCAAAGAACTCCAGTAGGTTTGTGACATCTCATATTTATCCATATGTCCCTTAATTCTGGTCTTTATTAATACGTAGTTCCCCTGGAGCTGTTTTTTAAAAATTGGCATTGTTTTAACCACTTTCCAGTCCTCTGACACTGAGTCAGTTTTCTACACACCACAGTTTGTAGTTTGGCTATTTCACACTCGAGTTCCCTCAGAACTCTGGGGCAGAAGTCATCTGTTCCTGGTGATTTGTTATTGCTCATATCATCTCCTTGATCCATAACATTTTCTGCCAATACTTCAATTTTAGAGAAAGCCTCTGACACATACTCTGAAAAGAAGGGTCCCTGTTTCTCCACTTCAAACTCCTCCATAGTTAACATGGATGAAAAAAAAAGAAAAATCAGTGTTATAACCTTTGTCTACTTAGGACATTCTTTCTATATTTCAGTTGTTCTATTATCTCTGCAGATTCTCTGGAAAGCTTCCTCTTCCTGTTGTATACGAAAAAATGTGTAGTATCAGTTTTTGAACCTTTCCAAGTTGTTCTTGAGATATTTTTGTGATCCATCTTGCTGTACCTTTACACTGTGCCTGTTGGAGTTTATGGTACTTTCTTGGACACAAATTAATTTTTTGGAAAATGCCTTCTAAATTTGTTAGCTTCCTTTACATTGCTGTTTAGCTATTTCTCTTTGTCACTTCTCAAGTCTTTATTGACAGGTGGTATGCTTTCGCTCTATGCCTCCAACATGGTTTCATGCTGCTTTCAGATATTTTTCTTTTTTGGCTGCTCCTGCTAGTTTCCTCATTTTCTTGTGGTTTCCCTTTTGAAAACTGTGCACAGCTATGCTGGATTTCTCCTTTTGTTAACTTCATGAAGGAGTCATGATGTGTATCTAAAACTTCAGCCTTAGCATCATGCTTGTGTCTCCTTTCTCCAATCTGTAGTAGGGTTAAATGAAATCCTCTACTAAACTGTGCTTCCTGTTCTCATTGCCTCTTTGACTTCCTCAGCATGTTATTGGCACTGTTACCATGCTAGAAAGAAATGACACTTATTCCTTTTCTATAGATTTTTGGGTGTGTCTGAGGCAGAAAAGGATAGAACTGAATAATCAAGGAGTCTTGGAATAGTCTGTGCAGTTCAGCTGCACCTCTTTGCATCTACTGCACGTTGTTTCATAATGACACTTACATTTTCACATGTGGACTTACTACTAAAGAAAACCTAGGCCAAATTAATGTCTATTCTCTCCTTATACAGTAAATGTTAGCTCTCTCTTCCTGTCTCCTTATCCAGCCATATGCCCCCGCATCCTTCCACACATGGTTCTTCTGCCTCTGCCTCCGCCTCCGTCTCATTTTCTTTCCAGCTTTATTGCAGGTGTTGTGCAACTATAAATTCAACATAAAGAGGTAGTTAGATGCTATGGTTGTAATTTGCTGTTGTTCAAACCAATGTGCATGGATGTAAATGATGAAGTAAGTTCAAAGCCCTTGTGCTAAAATAAAGAAGAAGACTTCATGGTCCTGAGCCAATGAGTTAATATTTATCACTGCAATATTATACTGATAGGTCATACTGCACAGTTGCCTTCCATTTTTAATGGTCTTCTTCAGTGTTCAGAGACTTTCGTATAACCTCATTGTTTGTGAGCAGCTAAACAGCTATGAATAGGTCCTTTATAACTGCAAGATGTAATATGTGAAATAAATCAATTTATTGCACATATATCCCCCTCACACTTTTCCAAAATACATGGTCCAAATTAAAGCAATCTGAATCTCTTCCTCTCCTCATTTATTTATAATTACTCCATACTCAGCAGACTTCTCAAACACTATTTCCAAATATGTCCTTTGAAGTTGATAGCATTGTACACAATATAAACCTTCAGTCTGTAGTGCCTAGGCAAGTATTAACTATCAAAAAGAATGATATCCTGTGCTCCAGACCCAAACCAGCTCTTAGTGTAAATGACAGATGTTGTTCGTCTGTCCTGGGAAGACTGCCACCTCCAAACCTCAGTTACGTTCATTCAACTTTAGAAATGGAATGAAACTCAGGGATTGTCAAATCCACTCTCAACTGTTGCAAGCAGCAATGGTGTAGAAGTTTACTTTATGGGAACGCACAGAAAGCCAGCTGCATACAACATAGGCTGCAGAAGGCTTCTTACTACCTTACAACACATTTAAGAACTATAGCAATAGGCCATAGCCCACAACCGTACTGGCCACAAGAAAAGAAAAGTACAGATCAAGATCCTCATCAATATCCTTCATTCCTTTGGCTTGCCAAATTAAGCTGCAGTTTCATTTTTTTCAACAGAAAAAGCACCAAAAAAAATTTAATCTCTCCTTACAGTTCTAAGAATATGAAGGAGACAGAAAACTAGGAGGAGGTGAAGGCTGGGGACAGTTTTAGTAAAGGCTGTTAGGCAATGCAGAAAAGCAGACTACTTGCTACAGCGATGGACAAAATCCTTTCTGGTCATCCTGTCAGTCTGACCTAGGCCAAAAATCCCCTCCTGATGTCTAATCGGGATTCGTAGTATGGCAGCTATGTCATAAAATCACAGCATCAAAATCGTAGGGAATTATTGCTCTCCACGCTACAGCAAATGTCGAAAATTGCCCTTGCAAGCTCCACCACTCCAGATCTACCATCCTTCAAAGGGAATGGCATCAGTTCCGCCCAGCCTTAACCACCAAGAGCCAGGACAAATCAGAGATGCTGCTGTGTGTCTGGGAATAACTGGCTGGAGGAGACTGGGAGTTGGGCAGAGTGCTGCTGAAATAAACATGGTATGAAACTGTAGTCTCTGTCAGCAGAAGAAGATGGTGAAGGATTTTACTGGTGATTGGTTTATGTTTTGATAGCAAAACACCAAACTTGAGTAGAACCTCTGGATGACCCTGAGAAGAAGCCAGAAATAATTTGCAAAACCAGCATGCTTCAGCAATGAATGCTATTATCTGAGGTGCAGAGCCTGCAGTGCCAGGCATTTGTGAAAAGAAAATCCCTGTGAGTCAAGAAAGAGACATTCTAAACATAATTTTGGCTTAAAGTGAATAAAGAGCCTTTTATTTTTAAATTGTCTCACTTTTATCTTAATGTATATTTCTAAATATGATGATTATTTTGGATGTGGTAAGTTAATACCTATAAATACTTATATTTTACCTTATCTCATCTCACTAGATTTAAAGATATTTTTCAAGATTACTGGTTAATAGCAAGCCATTTGTCACACAGGGATATGTTAAGCAAACCTGGGGTATTTGAACAGCCTTACAAGTGCCCCTCTCCCCAGCATGCTTTTCCCATGAATCTGAAGAAACCCTATGGTCTAGGATGATTTTATATCATAGGAATCAGAAGAAGGAGTAGACCACCAACACCCATGTAGGAAGGAAACATGCAGTAGAGTTGATGGGACCCCAACCTCTCTAGCAAGAGACATTAAAAAAATACTTGAGAGATATTAATTTCTCTAGGGTCCTAGGCCATCACCTAACTGCCCAATCTTATACCACATTTCTAGTACTTCTGAATCAAGAGATAAAAATGCAAAAATCAAGTTATGCATCAAGGGAGAGAAATAATTCTTGTCTGGTCTCAAAAGACAAGTTATTGCCTGCGGTTGCAATATTTATTCATTTTTTAATTAATTTATGACTTCTGTGCTTTTCTTCCACAAATTCTCAATCAGCTTTACCAGTCTGAATCCTTACACTCCTGGGAGCTTGAGTTTTCTCAGAATAACTTTGAAATCCTTAGGGAGAGTCTTTTTTTTTCCTTCTTTTTTAGTAAGAAGGAAGTGTTATTCTTTCTTCTGACAGATGGCCAATGATTAGCATGCTGTGGATATGTCTCCAAAATGGCCACATTAACTGTCTTTCCTGACAGGACAAGCCACAAGTTCTTACATTTTCCACCCTTTTAGTCTAAGGATGAAGTTCATACTTAAGCTTCCATTAGTGCATAATTTTTTCTTCCTGCAAGCAGTATTTTTATTAAAAATGGTTCCTCTAGCTTAAATTTCTTTTCCTTATGAAAGCATTTTAATAGTTGGCTTCCTGAATTCACTTGCCCTTTATTATTGCTTTCCAAACATCCCAAAGTCCCTTTTCAGTATATCAACCTCATGACTGCTATTAAATTTCAAATCCATTTCCCCAAGATCTGGCCTTCAGCTAATGAATTTACAGCTTCTAGCTTTTGACAGCAAAAGGCAGGAGGTAAGCAGGAATAGAAATTGCTGTAGCAGAATTGGTCTATACCCCAACTCTTCTACAATCTTGTCTATTGTGGTGGGCACTAGTTAAGAGTGGAAAAAATGGAGACAAACAGCTAACAATCCAGTATTTTGGTTACAAAACAACTTTTCTTATCTGGCTTGGTGATCACTTCTTCATGTAATGTTTAAACATAGATTTACAAGAGTGGTGCAACCAGCACCAAATATTTAAAACAAAGTTCTATTTACTTGTTGTGTTTCTGTATCTTAATAGGCAACTGGTATTTGTTTTAAACACTACTCTCTTAGGAAAAAAACAACCTTAAAAGGATTTATCACCTAGAAAAACTGCAGTTTTTTCCTTTTGTCTGAGGTAAGCTACCTTCCATTCATGTGAACAAGCTTTGAAAAGAAAATCTGCATTTCTGGGGCAACTGTGAACAAATCAGCAATAATTAATGGGAAGGAGGAAGGCAAGTCCTTAGGTTAACTTTCAGTCCCAGGTTACTGAAGGAGTTCCTTGGGGAAGGGGAGGGGGGACATGGCTTCGCTGTCCTGGTCCCTCCAGAAGTGAGTGGAGAATATTAGGAGGAGAGGAAAAAGGTCTGGAGAGGCAGAATATATCACCCCGAGGGGTTGTGGGGCAGATGTGGAACGAAACCCAGGAAAGGACTGAGGCAGGTATGAGGCAACAGAACCAATTCTTCAGCAGAGAATAGCTGGGTGTGGGAGTGTGAGCTGTTGTAGAACCAAAGTTTCAAATTTTCCCAGGTAAGATGGAGATAATAATGATTACCAAACACCCAGATTAATGTCTGGGTGGGAATGGAGA
This sequence comes from Pandion haliaetus, assembly GCA_013401275.1. Lineage (NCBI taxonomy): Eukaryota > Metazoa > Chordata > Aves > Accipitriformes > Pandionidae > Pandion > Pandion haliaetus. The sequence continues at coordinate 225,617 of VYZV01045832.1, forward strand.
GTACTAAATGAAAATGAAGAAGACGGAAACCCAGAACATAAACTATACAAGTATTTGCAATACTTCAATCCAGTGACCAGGAGATTGATTAATTTTTCGTCTCTTAAGAAGGGGCTGCTTCTGTCATACCTACTGCATTATTGAAGCTTACAAACCTGTAACTAATGAAAATAATTTATGAAGTTTTAATGGAAAGAGTAAGGATTTGTGAATGAAACAAACCATCACTAAAATAAATATTATTCTGAAACAGTCTTGAAAAAGACTGAAAAGATACACCATAACCCTTTTCCAGCATAACTAGATCTTCAGAAAGAAGTACCAATATGACCACAGCAAATGCAAAATACAAGCCAGACACACACTTCAGGTATGCAATAATAATTCACCTCTCTTCTCTTGTGTCAGTCCGTGATGGCTTAACCTTGGCTGTCTGCCAGATGCCCACCATGCTGCTCTCTCAACCCCCTCCTCAGCAGGACAGGGAGAGAAAATAAATGAAAAAGCTCATGGGTTAAGGTAAGGACAGAGAGTTTGCTCACCAATTAGTGTCATGGGCAAAACAGACTGGACTTGGGGAAGATTATTGCCAATTAATGAGTAGGATAGTGAAAACCAAAACCAAAACTAAAACCACCTTCCCCCCAAACCCATCGTTCCATGCTCAGCTCCACTCCTGACTCTTCTACCTGCTTCTCCCCCTCCCTGAGGTGGTTGCCCTGCTCCAGCATGAGGTCCCCTCCCATGGGCTTCACTTCTTCATGAACTGCTCCAGCATGGGTCCTTTCCGTGGGGCGCAGTCCTTCCGGAATGGTCTGCTGCAGCATGGGTCCTCCACGGGCCACAGTTCCTGCCTGAAAACCTGCTTCTGTGTGGGCTCCTCTCCATGGGCTGCAGTTTCCTTTAGGGCATATCCACCTGCTCCAGCATGGTATCTCCACTGGATGCAGTGTGGCAGCTTCTTCGACCCCATCTCTCTACGAGCTGCAGAGAAATACCTGCTCCACCATGGTCTCTCCAGGATCTGCAGGGGAATCTCTGCTCAGGTACCCGGAGCACATCCTCTCCCTCCTCTTTTTCTCACCTTGGTGTCTGCAGGGCTGTTTCTCTCACATTTTTCCCATTCCTCTCTCACACAGCTGCTGTGCAGCATTTTTAACCTTTTCTTCAATACGTTATCAGAGAGGGCCCACCGGAGTTGCTGATGGGCTCAGCTTTTGCCCAGTGGTAGGTCTGTTTTGGGGCCAGCTGGAATTTGCTGTTTCTGACATGGGGGTGGCTCCTCAGAGAAGCCAACCCTGAACTCAACCCCCCCCCGCCCCAAAACCTTGCTGTGTAAACCCGGTACAGAATCTGAACCCCAGTTCTAGTTTATTGGTTTTAGTCTGAGTGAAAGGCAGCTAGTCCAGACACCAGTCACTCAATTTGCTTTTCTTTCTCAATCAAACTGAGGAACAAGTTGTTTTAAGAAAAAACAGAACACTTCTATTTACTCAGTTTACTCAGAGTCTAGCATAATACAATTCTATAGAAGTCTGTGCATGCAAAAGTAGAAGGTACAAGAGGCTAAATGGGTGTCCCTTTAAAAAAAGTCAACCAAACAACCAAAAACTTGAAACCAAAGAATCCTGTGTCTTCCAGTAATCACTCACTGGATTCCAGTGAGTGGATTTTGGTGAATCCATTCCTTGTCTGCAACAGCTGGAACATTCAAAAAGAGGTCAAGAAAGTTTGCATTTATTGGAATTTCTCTGTCTCTTGTTCTCAAGCTTCACTGGAAAAAAATCACTCATAAAATTACAGAATCGTTGAATGGTTTGTGTTGGAAGGGACCTTTAAAGATCATCTAGTCCAACCTCCCTGCCATAGGCAGGGTCATCTTCTGTAAGACCACATTGCTCAAAACCCAATCCAACCTGACCTTGAACACTTCCAAGGGTGAGGCATCTGCAACCTGCTCCAGTGTCTCAGCATCCTCATCGTAAAGATTTTTTTTTTCCTTACATCCAATCTAAATCTACACTCTTTCAGTTTAAAACCACTGCTCCTTGTTCTGTCACTACAGACCCTGGTAATGGTAAAAGTCTCTCTACACCTTTCTTATATACCCCCTTTATATATTGAAAGCCCACAACAAGATCTTCCCAGAGCCTTCTCTTCTCCGGACTGAAGAACCCCAACTCTCTCAGCCTTTCTTCACAGGAGAGGCGTTCCAGCCCTCTGATCTTTTTCATGGCCATTTTTCAAGTCCTAATGAAGGTAACAAATACAAGAAAGTATGTTTAGCTTATGTAAAGCTAATTAAAAATATGATTATAATAAGTCTTCAAACATATTAAAAGGTTGTTTGGGTTTGTTGTTTTTTTTTTTTTTCCCCTGAAAATTAAGTTCTGATCCTCTTTCTTTCTCTCTCTCTAAAATACTTTAAAAACTTTTAATGTAGTTTTATCATTCTGAGTTTACAGAATGCTAGACTATAAATGCCAGGACACATTTATAGCCCAGAATTTTACCTGTTTACTTATGCTTAATTGTGGAATTATCTATTACTCCTCTTCGTCTTGTAATTTATTGAAACTAGGCTTCTAAACTCACTTTTAAAATCTGTTTATAAGTATTTTTAAATTTCTAGTCCAGCCTAAAAAAGAAGCTGGCGGAGATTGTCACATACCAAAAGCAGAAAGCTCTTCCATTGCACCATTTCTTGGCCATATCTGCTGTATCTCTTACACATCTCTTACACTGATTTGTTCTGTTTGTTAATGGGAGAGCTTAAGCCAAATAAGGCTGAAGAAGTTTTTGTTTTGCTTTGCGGTGAGTGCTTTAACAGGATTGGTTCTACCCTATATTGTCAATTTTAGTTTGAAGTGATATTCATTAAAGAGAGTTTTTTAGGATTGTAAAAAGAATGTAGAGCTGAAAAAGATAAGTCAAGTTCAACTCTTCTGCTCAGATAAGTAGAAGCTTTGCTTTCCCTGGGGTACTTTACTGTTAGGACAAGAAAAATCATAAAACCTGTCTTATTTTTGCATCACAAATAGGTCTAACTGGACTGGAAATAAGTAATACTGAACAAAATTGCAGATTGTTGCTCTGATGAGAATCAGGGAGGAAAACTTTTAATATGTATTTTAGGAACATGCCTCTATAAAGGTGTGCAAGAAGATCTTTTCCAGATAAACCAAATATTCCAACATTTTCAATATTGAAACCAAATCTTTCTGAACAACAGTTTTCTGAACTGGCACAAAATTGTTTAAATAAACTTCATTTTTCTGTCCTGGCATGGACAGAACCCAGCGCTCCTAACTGTCCCTCATAGCTAGATAAAAGCATGTATTCACTACACAGCATGAGGACCCCAGCATAGAATTCATCTAACTGCTCTTACCTTCTGTGTAGAAAGAATTGAGATAAAACTGTAGAATCAAATTATACTGAACTAACTTGAGATTTTGTGTTCCAGATCAGTTCAACAAAATATTTTTATTTCATTCATGTTTAACTCAAAACATATTTTTAATTAATTATTTTCCTTAAATAAAGGCTTTATATCACCAAATTTCAATTATCCATATAAAATCATTCCAGAAAAAAATATTCAGTCAACATGAATTTTAATTGATTGCTTTTTGGTTTCAGGGTTTTTTTTGTATTGTGGGTTGCTATTTTTTTGTCCAGGTCTTTTTGTTTTTCTTGATAGTAATAAGAAAAAAGATATATGCAAATTCCAGCTGGTGGAAATATCATAGTTACTTAGATTCACATTTCTGCCTTGCCCCATACGGCTGATTGCCTCTTTTGTTAGACACAGGAAAAAGGTCTAATTTGTAACCTATATCTTAAGTTCTGTTTGCATTAGGATCTAAGTCTGCTTAATACCTGGTAGTGGGAAACCCACATAAAGTATTAAAAATATTCACTCTACAGAAAAAAAACCCTGTAGTTCCTTGCCGAATCAGATTATAATACGAAAAAAAAAAAGAATATTTTTCTTGATGCTTTCACACAGAGAGGGAACTACTGAACAGATTTCAAAACAAGGAGAGACAGCTAGAACTGCTTACTCTCCGGTTAATGGTGTAACCTGCAGTATGGTTCTATTTTTTGATAGACTCTCTGGAATCACTTTGACTGCCATGAGAAATAACAAGCTGAAAAGGACCCTGAAGTCAAAGTGTAGACAGAAGATCCTGCTTTTGCAATCGGATTTCTTCATGATGCATCATAATTGCAATTTTGTGTGAGATGTGTTTGCTGTGTGTCTTCAGGCTATACTACTTCGGTAACTGGGGAGGCCTACCTTAATGATGTTCTAGGAACTGAAAGAAAAGGCAAAATATCTGAAAGTAGAAATTTGTAAGTATTTTTATTTATTTTACCTCTGTCATTTTATCCAAGATTAGGGGTTATTTCATTACTTCTTTGTAAGGGGAATGTTTATTAGCAGCCTTCAGCTACTTGAGTTATGTGAGAGAAAGACAGGTTTTGTAAACAGAACAAAAAAGCTAGAAAGAAGAAAATACAAACAAAAAAAATCAATGCAAAAATTTTTGGTTACAAAGATGAACGGGACAAATTAAATATAAAAACCCCAGTGAAACATACAAATCTGCTGAAAAGATACTCTTTGTTCTTCAGGAGAAAATTTCAATACTTTAGTCAAAAAGTTAACATCACCTGAGGCACCCAGTTATAGTATACAGGTCTCTGAGGAAATCCTGTGTGCCATATAATAGTATCTTTCATGCAGACAGCCATTTGCATTAAACATTTTTTCCTCATTTGAAAGAGATAAAGCATCATTATTAGAGGAGCAGATGATACATTTCAAGTCTTTCTCTCCTGTGGATTCAGCTAGATCTAGCATGGAAAGAAAATCTTTTAAACCATTGGCACAGTATCTCCCCCTCCAAAAAGCAAGTAGCTGATCTAGTAATAATGCTTAGATACTTCAACATTGCTATGTACCTGCAGCAAATCTTAAGTGGAATTTAGTAGGGACTAGAAGCACTGTGGTATTTACATAATAAATTGCTCCATGCCAAGAGAGAGCCGTATTCTTTCTTAACCGGAATACAAACAGCAAAACCGTCTTCCCACAACTATTAAAACAGCCGCGATTTTAACAAAAGATACGTATTGGTCCATTTATCCTATTTGACAAAATGCCTGTTCAAATGCAAAATATTTAGTATTGTTTGTCTATTAATTATGCTAGTAGGCTACGGTAATTTGCTCCTTACTTAGAACTCCAGCTAATCGCAGCCACAACACACATGGAAAATTTCCTAGATGCTCTTTTCCCAGTGGATGATCAATTGCTTGAAATGATATTAAGAGAATGAAGAAAAAGAGCACTGGCATAATGCCTTCTCTGCTCTCTTGTCAGCGCTTGCATCACTACAGGCGCATGAACGTCATCAGGTATTTACCCGACCCTCACACCAGTGGCCCGAGCAAAGAGACATTACCCCGCGGTTGGAAACTACCTCTTCGTGCTGGTTCCACTTACTGTCAGCCTACGCTCCGACAGTTCGCATTTTGAACAGATATTTTTGATTCCTTACATGCAAGGGGCTGTTGCAGAAATAACTGGAGTTGCAACCGAGATGCGGTGGGAGCAGAAGCGGTTGAATCCTGTAGCTGTGGGAGAGAGCCCGGGGTTGGGGGGGACGACGACCCAGCCCCTGCCAACGCCAGCTCTGCCCGCCCGGGGCTGTTGCCGACCTTACCTACCTTGAGGTTACGCAACCCCTTCTTCACCAAAACTGTGTCGCATACGCAGGGTATGGTACATAACAACAGCCACTGAAATCTTTCCCATACCGAGGCTCCAGACAGTGCGTTCTTTTACAAATAATCCACTCCTTTGTTAGTTAAATTGTGCTGGCTGACAGACCGTTAACTGCAAATGTTTAGCAACTAGTGAGGCCTGCAAAGGTCTAACTAACTAACTAACTAACCAACTAACTAACACTAACTGCTTTGCTTCCACGGGGCATGTGCTGGAAATGACAAGGAGAAGCACAATCTAAAAATGTGTGTTCAGTGGAAAGGACCAGGCTAATGTGTAGCAGTATCTGGGGTTTGGTATAGTCTCTTTTCATTGATTAAATGCCAAACATCTAGACAGGAAAATAATCAGTGATGGTTCTATGGTTTCATTCTATTGTACAATTAATTGATGTGTTTGGGCATCAATATTCTTAGATGCATGAGCAGTTACAATCTTCTGTCAAAATCCCCAGTGAATTCATGACTAACCCTCATGCACAAATACTGTTGTTCTCTCTCTCTCTTTCTCTCTCTATGCAAGTACACGATTCACATTGATATACTGTTGAGCCTCAGGAAGAACAGAAATTTAGAAGAGGACAGTTTACCATAGGATATGTAAGCACGTTCTTTATTTTTCCTTTTTTATTTCTAGCCTTAGAAAAGCAACAGCTAGAGAAGATGGAAATAATTGACAGAAACCAGCCTTCAGCTGCAGTCCAGGAGAAGATGACGTTCGTCCATGCCTAGGAACATATGAAATTAGTGGAAATAACCCCAGTTCACCTTCCCTACCACAACAAAATAAAACCAGTGCTTGAAAAGTTCATGTCGTTTGGACATAAAGACATTATTTCTAAACTTCAGCAGTTCATCTCTGTGCTGTCAAGGAACAAAAGACTGGAGAAGAAAATGAGAGCCAGTGGTTAAATCAGGAATAATTTATATATATATATAAAAACTCCTTTATATAATTTAGAATGTACAGTGATCTCAATGTAAACTGTTTTCTCAGAGAGATGAAGAAAGATCACTGCTTACCAAAGAGTTTCTTTGATCCCAGCAGAGGAGCAATAAATCTTTCCTTTTGTCACTGGTTTTTAAAGCAGTAATACAAACTGGCCAAACTAATCAACAGATTTCATCACATATTTATGACCACTTCTTCTAGGTTTTTTGAAGGGAAAGAACATATAGAGGAATTGTTTGGCTGACTTGCTTTTTAAAAGGCAGGTTTATTTCCCTAACGCTGCTGTTTTGAAAGTAAAGGGTGAATTAAGAAATGAATGTAAAGTGTTTTCTTCAATTAGTATTTTAAAATACTATGCTAGGAATGTTTATACAGCATTAAATCTATTATTTCATGATATTTTTCAAATATATTTAAAGTTTCTCTTTGGGGACAAAGAAAAGCACTGAAATATTTGATGTCCCCAGGTAGCCTGTGATCTAAATATGGGAGCAAAACATACAATGAAGCACAGTTCAAGGCTGTTATCCAAAGAATGTGAACACATAACACTTTTAAAAAAAATAAATTAAAAAACAACAAGAAGAACCAAAAAGGCTTTCCTTTAAAGAAAGGCAGTAGCAACAAGGTTTGTAGCATACCTGGGCAGCTTTCAGTTCAGGGTCAAATTTCCATTCAGATGGGAAAGACATTTCTGAAGTGAATCTCATTGTCCCCATTAGCTGTACTTTGGTCTCAAGTGAGCGAACTCTCACTTTTTGCAACCTCTTGGTTGCAACAAGCATTGGAAGATGTGCTCCAGGAGCATACCAAGTCTCTTGCTGCATGCATCCACCTTTTTGCACCACGTGATTTGCTAAACTAAACATACTTTGAGAGTCCCACTGCTCTGAAAACAGGAAGGATTTATAGGAAGTCATGCACAGATCCTGTCCCTGAGAGTGTTGCCACAGTACAGGAGTATTGCACCTCTGCACCACGTAGCACAACACTTCCTCCCACTTGTCTTGTTTCTCACCTCTGCAGGTTTTGTTCAATAGTTTTCATGAGGATTTTGGGTGAGATGGGGATGGAAAGGGAAATTTGGCTATGCACTTAATGGAGGACAAGGAATGGATAGAAAATTTGCATTCTTCCCCCCCCCCCAATTTTCCAAAAGATACTACATACGATAACATCGTCATGAAGTTTGGAGAGGGAGATTTAGGTAAATACTTGGCAAGCAGAAAACTTTACGTTTTTTTTTACTGTGCTTGGTGAGCATTTGGGAACAATTTGACAAAAGAACTTGCTAACCCAATGCAAAAGTGCTAGCTGGGCTTATTTCACATTCATAAATTGTGCATGAGACCTCACAGCTACATCTTAGTACGAGGCATTGAACGACCCCCAAATTAAGAAGAATGAGCTTTTCTGTCCACCTTCCCTCCAGATACAAACTGTAACTAAATAAGCTTAAAAAGAGATGTTTGCTACATGCCGTGTGAGAAAGGCTGAGCCATGGCTGGGTGTCTCCAACAGCGGAATCAGAGTTCTTCCACAGGCAGACATGCCGTCAGGAAGTTCTCTCTTTTCAGAACATGGATGTGGGTTGTAAATCACAGCTCAACCTTTGCTCTTAAAAAGAAAAGAAAAAAAAAAAAAAGAGCAGGATTTCTGTGGCAGTGTTTGTTAAGGCACTCTCCCCCTCATTTAATAACTATTCACAACTCACCCCATTCTTTCTGCTGGGGCCTATTTGCCTCTAGGCCTAGGAAGAAGAATTAAGCGTTATTTTACACCAGAAATGAACCCTTCCATATGCCCTTCTCCACACACATGAGGTAATGCCACTCAAAGGCGTAAACACTAGCTAGTGTGTCTGCGCATACACAAAAGGCTGCCCGGGCAGCCCCTTGGGGAACGTCTTTTCTACAGTGACGGGCACTTGTATAGGCACAGAATTGGTTAAGCGTGTTAATAACGCAACTTGGAATATACTGTGAAACAAAAGATGTCTCTGTGAACTGACTGGAAAAAAACAGCGGAGCGGCGCAGACCTGTAATCATCGCAGCTCACGCCACACACCGCTGATCGTTGCCGTGGCAACAGACGGTGTTTCATGACATCACTGAAATCAAGGGGGGATAAGCAACAAGGGCGAACAGATACCAAACAATTTCTGGAAGGGAGAAATGTGTTTCAATATATACATTGAACTAGCTACAATGTCGTGCAAACCTAAGGGTAAAGAAGCAGGAAAAAGAGCGCAAGATGCGTGTACAGAAATTTCTGGTGAATAAACCAGCTTCCTTGTAACCTTACAATTTTACCTTGGAAATTGCATTTGTGTGGAACACCTTCAGTCTGATATTTTTCAGAGACGTGATACAGGACAATCTGTAAAACAAGCTATCCAGGGCAGCTGAAAAAAAGAGCAAGGCCTTTTATGATTTTGCTCCAGGATTACGCTATTTACTTATTTGTTTTACACGAGGAATGTTTACAGCATTACCAAAGGGATGAAAAAGCCAAGCGTGAGTTACGCTTTCACAGTGGGAGACATATCCTATGTGAATAGAGAACAAGAAAACCAGCAGTATGGCGAAATGGAGCCAAAATACTGATAATGAGACTGTGAGAGTCAGCTAGCATGACAGCTCACTACAACCCAAGTGATGAGCACGATGCTCTTACAGGACTTAGGTTCATTGAAGTCTAAGTCTTTTCATTGATTTCCAATGGTCTGTACCTTCCTAAAAAAAGTGAGTACTTTGACCTCCAAGATATGCAAGAAACAAAACTTCAGAACTGATCCAAACCTCAGATTTCACACATTACTGGTATCTTTCTACTGTGCTGTAGGTCTAAAATAGGTGTGTAAGCCCAGCAATCTAACTTAAGGGCATTCTTGTTTTCAAGTTTGTTTCCCAAACCAGCTTCTTCACTGCAGATTGCTTTTTGGTAGCTTTTTTCATTTATTGATAGGTTTTTACCTTGCTGTCACATTTTTGCGTGGAATTGCACAAATTGTATAAAAGGAGCGATGATTTATCAATGAAAAGAAGAGTCAAAAAGTAAAAGAACAAGTCCTTGAAACAAAAAAAAGTGTAACATACCATAGGATGCTGATCATGAAAGGATTGCCTTCAGTCACCAGTATTCCCTTGGAGGATGAAGTAGTGTTAGTTCAGACATAAAGGTTAATCTTACCTCATACAGATTTACTTGAATTTGGCCATGTATTATTTGCCGTATCATGATTGCTTCAGCACCTTCTCCCATAATACAAAAGCCGGGGGGGGGCAATTAAGCTATGGCAAACATCAGTCAAATAAAAAGAAATATGAAAGATGATTAAGAGGTTTAAAAATGTGCTTGGATATTTATATGACTAACAAAAATTATTCAGTAGTTAAAGGTACACAAAAATTTCAAAATGTGGCAGTGGTGGCATTTACTGAAGAAAACTGTACACTTTTTCAACAGGTACTCATGTTCCCCAGCTTTTTTGAACACCTACTTGGATATATATGATCTAAATTTAATTTTTATCACCGGTACAGGAAGAGTCCTAACTGTGAGCAGAAAAATCACAGACTATATGAGGTGCAAGAATAAAGAACTAATGGTCAGCCTTTTAAATTAAGCTTCCTTAGGAAAGCAGGATTGGCATTATAGAGGGAGTAGATTTGAATCAGGCTAACAACATTAGCATGTGGTGTCATGCTAATATGATGACATTCTTCTTTCATAGCTAACTGAAGTGATCATTTTTCCTTGAAATAATACAGTGATTTAAAAAAAAAAATAATTCAAGGTGCTAAATTTACTTTTTCATATTTTTAAAATAAATTAAACTGTGGCATTAGAGATGGAGTAATTTGGTCTGCTCTTATAAAAAGAAATAAAAGAGAAGTTCTGGTTTTGCTTAAAATAGTTACAATATAAATTTGCTTATGACTATGGGTCAAGCTTGAAAAGGTTTACTTATTACAAATATTCACAAATCATGTAAAAGAGAGATAATATCTTTTAATAAGACCATTTAAGACTGATATTTTGATTTCACTTCAGAGCACTCACAAAATTGACCAATTAATTACAGTTTAGTTCATGCATTAGACATTTTTTATGGAGCTGACAAAGCCTTTTTAATTCAATTGGCATGTGAAACCCTTTTCTCCATGTGTCCCAACTTTAGTTCCAGAGACCAGTTCTTTACAGACAGAAGAAGCTATATAGATGAAAATACAAAAACATGTTACAAATTATATTCCCAAATCATCTTAAATATCGTCATTACAACAGCACTCAAGGAGCCTTATTTTCTTTATTTTAAGGGAGAAAAAAAAATCAAAGGTTGTGCAATTTCACCGTCAACTCTGTTCAAGAGTAAAATAATTTATTTACTTGGTGATTGTTCTGATTACTCCGTTACAGTATGCCAGCAGGAAGTGTTCCTGCTCCTTTACAGCAGTTTCTGGCTCTATGCATATGTCAGTAAGCTATAGGTAACGTTTCTAGAGAAACCTTAAAAAATAAACCCAGTCATGTACAAATAGATAAGTACAAAGTAGACAAGAGTAAAAACCATAGCAATGGACTTTAATTAGGATTTCCATAATAGCAAGCCGCTTATCTAGAAGAAATTTCTACTATTACAGGAGAGAGGAGGTGAAGCACGGCTACTGTTTTACTGGTATCGGGAGAACCCAGAACAGTGTAGAGCTCTCTCGAAGTGCCACGCACATACCAATCTTGCAACAAGTGGTCCTACTGACTGGAGTGTCATGGTTCACATGGCTCACACTTAGAAGGAATTAATCTTGACTCTGGGAAAACCCGGTAGGGGCAGCTCCAGAACATTCAGTCCGTATCTCCACAGTGCTCACGGTGATGCCTATACAGTGCTGAACTGCGCTGGGCGGAATGGAAACAAAGTTCTTTAGCAGCTTGCGGTAGTGACCTATTCATTTTGCTGTAGTCTTTATATGCTTTGACTTCTAAAGAAAAAAGAAAAATAAATGGAAACGGTGTTAAGTTATACGTTGAGTCCCTTAAATTATGAAGAAATTTCATTTTATTTGTTTTCTTTTTCCAAAATTTTGCGCATCCGTAAAGAGAAAAGCTGTAATTATTAAATTAAGGAGCTAAAAATCCCCTTCTTTTAAAAGAACCTTACAATTAAATTACCTGTAAAGAGGAACAGTTCTTAATTTTGGCTGTGTTTTTTTAAAGTGTATCTTGAGTTCTAAGTATATAAATCAAGATACTGCATAATAACCCTAGCCTTTTTTTTTTTTAAATCTATTGATTTAAAAAATAGCCTGGTCTGCTGGTCAGAGCCCTTAAAAATTGCAAGTGTCCTTTTTTATAAAACTGAAAAATAGAACAGTAAATTTTCAGCAATGTGACTTAAATATTATATTTTTTCCTTTGAGATTCCTTACACAACAGTGTTTCAAAAAGACAAACAATAGCTCCATAAAGCCAATTGATTCTATTTGGCTAGCATGAAAATACTGTTTACTAAAATGCAGAGTACTTAATAGGATTCCAACTGCTCTTAAGTTGAGCAGTTTTATTCCTTCACATAAGAGATGGTTAATTATCAGTTAAAACACAAAAGGCAACTAGATACGTCTGTTGTAAAATGTCCTGATGCCCACTATTGTTTTCCTGCTCTTCAGCTTTTAATATTGCTTTTTAAATATCCCATCTGTCCTGAGAATTTGTAACCGAATCTTTTAAGATCCAAACCGAGATACACAAGCCAATCTGATGCTCATTTTTTAATATAAAAATATATGAGGGTTAGGACTTCTGGGTCAGACAAGCAATGAGAAAGCTCCTAAAAATTTTGGGAGGGGTTTTCTAGAAGACAAAAAGAAGACCTTTTTGTTTGTTTTAGTTTATTTCATATTAATCATATTTGGTCCAAATTAATCTTAAATTTCAAGTGCAATCACTGATGCTCCTAAGCCAGGAGAACTGAAATGAATTTAACCATCATTAAACCCGAGGTATACTGAATCCTAGCAGGATTTTGAAAACAGATCTTTAAACATAAGATTAGATTGATAAAGACCCAAAGGAGCCTCCTAGAAGACCTCTCTTCAAGTGCTCTTGAAGTTTTATAAAAAAATTTTGAAAAAGGCATTGATTTAATTATATATATATTTACAGAAATGAATTCAGCGTGAACAGAAGAGAAAGAGAAAAATGAGTTTTCTCAGGCTGCTCAGAATGGAAAGCATAGTTTGATCACTAATCTGGCGTAGCTAGCCTTAGGAATAAGATGAATTATCATTACCAATAGAGATTACCCAGTACACTACAATTTAATATACTTACAAAGATAAGATTATGCATTAATTGTATTACAGCTGTGCCTTTTTCACGATTTAAAACAAATGCCTGCAACTATTTCACGTCAGTCAGATGTTTGTGAGGTGACACTGAAAATCTTGTCTTGCAGTTTTTTTCCACTGTTCAAGCATATATGTCGATGTTTCATCCACAATACAAGGGATACAGAAAGAATATTTCATCTGATTAAATAAATAGTAAGAGTATTTCTATGTAAGAAGGTTTTTATAGACAAAAAATACTGCAGGCTGGCACTTGACTATGTTTTCAACTGAAATGCTTTAATGAGGTTGTCCGTAACAAATATTTTGTGGGGTATAGGACAGATCTAAGGTATCAAAACAGAAGGAGAAAGTTCCACCTGACAATTTCAGTTAGAGCTTTACTTCTCTAAGGTAGTTACTTGGAGAGGTGAGAAAACTGTTGGGTTTGCGTGTGAAAAGGATACATTTCAATGGCAACTGAGCTGAGATCACAAACTCGTTCAGTCATGGTCACTACCCACGCAAGAGATTGAGGAATGATCAGGCCTGGGCTTGCCTAAATAGCACTTAGTCAGAAGACCTGTACTTGTTATCAATATTGCACACTTTTAATCTCTGTGAACAGGAAACCCTACTCGAAAGAAGAAAAGCATCTTGCAAGGAGCTCCTGGGGAAAAAAAATCGTAGTTCGGTCATAAGAGGAGATCTTAGAAGTGGTTTTTAGAAGTAGAATGATTGCTTTTGAAGAATATGCACAAGTCTAGCATCTGGTGCCTCTGACAGGGTTTCCCTAGTGGTGTGGATGCTTTTATTTTTCAGATTAATTTAGAGCAGTTTAAACACTTTAAAGAGCCAAATCTGAATCTAAGGTAAAACAAAATTCTTACTATTTCAAGTCACAAAAAACCCCAAACAAAACCAAACACCACCCCCCCGCCCATCCTGCAGAAGCTACACTTGTTTTCCTGTTGTGATTATGCTAAAACTAAAGTTTTTATTCCTTCTGAAAAGGGTTGCAAAATCTTATGTTTGTGCCCATTATGAATAGGAGCGATATTTGTACTTACAACTTTCTCTGTGTAGTAGCACACAGTGTGCTGCAGAGTGACAACATCTAAGCAGAGTAAGTCGAGACTTCAGTAATGGCATAGTAATTTGCTTGCTTTTACTGCTACCTCATTCTTGCCAACCCATGCTGTGTTTTCACATTTTACATACGCTCATTCTGAGAGATAGTCTTTTATGGTATGTCTGTACAGTGGCCAGGAAAATGAGATTCTGACAGGCACCTCTGGATACAATCCCCATGCAAGTTAGAAGGAATCATGTCCACTAATCTGAAAACACAGGTTTATTTGATCAATGTACTAAAAACATTTCTAAATGGTAATTTCCATATTGGAAGTGTCAGGCAAGACATGTACAATGGCTATATCAAAGCTTTTGGCATGGCATAACAAGGTTTTGCAGGTTCTGTACATGGAAAATTATGCCACACAAAGAGATTGTGTTGTGAGGAGAGAGCTGCAGGGGACACTCCAAGCGATGACGGCAGTTTCATAAAACCAATTCAGAAAGGGTACCTCTGTCTGTAAGTACGCTAGAGGGCTCAGATTCCTGGGTAGGTCCATATGAAGATGAGACCTTCCTCATTCCTCCCTTCCTTTCCACAGAAGAAAATGGAGGAGGCAGGAGGACCACAGTCCAGCAAGACTGCTTCTTGGATTCTTCATGATGCTGATACCCACTGTTGTGCTCATTCACAGGTCAAGTTAAGCACAGTGTGCAGGATGCTAAGTTTCTGTATAACAGCCACCAGCTAGGAACTATGCCTTTAGGGCTGAACTGTTTGCATTTTAAAGAGAGAAAAGCAAACTCTGGGGAAGAAGAAATTAGTTTCCTCTATAAGATGCATTGCATTTCAACCTACTCTGTGTCTCATACCAGCTCATGACTAATTTATCCCACATTCTGTTGGAAGCATATTTTAATTGTATTGAAATGTGCTTGGCAAATGGGACCATTAGTGTATCTAATGAAGTGTCCACATTCACATCTGCAGGTGCAAGCTACCTACATTTTGTTGCAGGGTAAGAATGTAAGAACGCTTAACAGTATGTAGAAGATTGATGTGTTTCACTAGACAAAGAATGGCCTCTCAGGCTTACAAAATCTTTCAAAAACTAATTTAGAATAAGAAAGGAATAACCGTTCTTGAACATGCCTAATCAGAATCAGTACCAAGTGTTTAGCTGTTAACTCCAAAATCCTGTGTTTGATGAGCTATCAGACAGAAAGCTGAATCAATTTTTACCATTGTCTGTGTATTAATGGCTTCCCTACTGCTTTTTAACTTAATATTTCCTCATCTGTCTGCATAAACCTAAACTCTTGAAATGCACATTGATTTCTTTGTAAAAACAAGTAGCTGTACGAGCTATTAATCCACCTTCTGTGACTTTTCCTGCCTTGTTTAAGAGCCATATGTTCCATAGAACCCAACGCAAAGCAGGCATAAAAATACCTTCCCTTCTCCAAAAGCATGAGTTGTTTTATGTTTGGTGACAATAACCTACTTTTGAAGGAGTGTTTCACTGGAAGTCCTAAGTTTAACTATGTGAGTATAGTAACATACTACACAAAGGTATACTTAGTAAATAGATACATACATATATAGAATAGCTATGCAAGTGTAACACAACGATGTTTAAGTAAGTCTAGTGTTCCCCATTCCCTCCAATAAGGTGACATTGCTTTACACACTACTTTATGAAATCATGACCTTTCTGTCTCCTCTACTTCTGTCTGGAAACCCTAGAAGATAACAACGGGTAGGCGAAGTGGAAGAACATAAGAAATACGGGTCTAGGACTGGACCCTAGAATTCCCATTCATCTACCATGTAGTTTCTGCCACAGGCAAAACCACAAGCAAACCCTTCCACAGTTCAGCATTTAGGCTTTGGTGAAAATATATACATATGCATCACCATGGGTTACATTATCTTGGTGTGTTTATGTCTGAGTCTATTTGCTTAACTTAGAAGCGTGCTTCTACTGCATGGGTGGAATAGCTTTATGCTTTGGGCACAGAACACGGTCATAAATGCATAACTTTCCAAAGCAGTGTATTATAATGATAAAATAATATAGGGCAAGAACCTTCTGTTTTCTTAATCTTGAATGAGTGAGTTTGGAAAAAAAAAATCATTCACAAATACATAATGAAAGCTGCAGTGTGAGTTGCCTGAAAATTTACCTGAATGCTAAAAATGTACTTGGCCAAAAGATATTCTGTTATTTCTTTCTAGATTGGGAAAGATAGTTTATTATTTTTACTTTTATTTTATTGAAATTGGAGTTTTAATCCAATGGTTATGTGAAAACTAACATGAGGAAAAGCAATTTATTTAGGATACTAAAAATTAAGACTAATATTTGCTGACATTGTCAAAAAAATAAGCCTTAAACAATGTTATGGCTTATTTTGGAAACTAAGGGTGGCTTTAGGCACCTAATTTAGGCATCAGGATCTGAAACATGTCAACTTCAAAAATATTTTATTATAGAGAGAGTGCAGGTTGCTAAATTACAGTACAAAGTCAAGGGGTATTCAGGGTATGTGATCCATTTATCAGTCCATTAAAAACATATGAACTTCTCCTTGCTAGCACTCTCACTTAGTTTAACCAGAAGAAGCAGCAAAGTGATGGCTAAAAGGGTGGGAAATGTGCAGATCACCTTGGGAGACTGCACTTTCTCTTGCAATTGAGCATGTTCACACAAAAGACAAAATATATTTCCTTGAGTGCCAGGTAGGGGAACCCAGGAATGAGTGTTCAGCAAGCTGTGTGTCTGGAGTGCAACAGAGACTGCCAAGAGAAGCAGGCAGCCAGAAACACAGCCAAATTATGGAGGCGACAAAAAACAAGGAAGCCTGGAGACTGTAAAGAGTTTGTTGCAATTCAAAAAAATTGCAGATGTTCTTGACTAGGAGCAAGCCTGAAAGAAAAGAACTGGCCTTAATCCTGTTCCGATTCATTCTGGTTAGTCTATTTGCAAAACGTTGGGGGTTTTAGCTTATGTTCAAATACAAATTGATTTTACAGCTTTTTGGTCTAAAGATAAGAGTCTAATCAGGCCCATCTAAAACTTAGGCCAACTCAGGGTCTTGTCACACGGAGACAGCAGTGAAAGTTACCATGCAACAGAGCCAAGTTTGATCAGTCTGCTTGGGTGGCTGCAAATAAATAAAACCAAACCAGTGACCTCTTCCCTTTCCCTCTTCCAAAACAAATGTCATAACACAAAATCAGTATTCCCACTAAAATCTCTTTTTGCATCCAGTGAGCATGACAAATTACATCCTATGACCTATGAACGCAAATTGCCAGACATTCTGGAGATGAAACGAAACCTTCTCAATCTTTCTAATTACTAGCATGACAATATGTTCAATTAATTATCCATTTCATGGACAGCTTTTAACACTCATTGTGATCCAGATTAATCTAGTCTCCTCTTCCTCTGCAGGGAACAGGACTTCATCTGTTAATTTTATTATCAAATCCCTAATTTCTGATTGAGTTCCAACAAATGTTTTAGAAAAAAATACCTAAATACCTTGACTGAAAACAAGGAAATAACTACTATCATGCTGGGTCACTTGTTTCCATGTTTAATCTCTCTCACTGTTACACTTTACAATTTAGAATGAAGGGAGGCAAGAATTAGTGTACTAGGAGAAGGAAAATTCACATAGCAATTTTCATCCTTCACCAAATACAAATGTATTGTTCCACCATGTGTGGTCTACAGACAGCTTGCATAAGTCAGATAATAAGATGAAAAGTATGTAGCTGAAGTCCAAAACACTAAAAAAAAAGATTTAACCATTAGCAAAAGTTCATAGAGCTCATGGTCACGATACAGTGCCATTAGCTGGAGACAACCCTAGTTATTTGTCACCTCACTGAAGGAGAGCTTTGCAAAGAAGAACCCAGAAGTAATTTCCGTCCATAAGCTGACAGGGGATCTAATACAGCTTGCTTCTAAAGGTGAAGAGATTTAAATATTACTACATTTATACTGAAAGAAGATGAAATTATGGGCAATTATGAGCGGTTAGTATGTAGGTTATTTACACTGCTTGAGAAATCTTGCCTTATTCTTATGTAATGTCAGAAACAGCATAGATGACTCACAAAATCTGTCTATATCAGTGAAATACACTCCTAATTAAAAGCGTACG
Source organism: Pandion haliaetus (assembly GCA_013401275.1). Classification (NCBI taxonomy): domain Eukaryota; kingdom Metazoa; phylum Chordata; class Aves; order Accipitriformes; family Pandionidae; genus Pandion; species Pandion haliaetus. The sequence continues at coordinate 243,951 of VYZV01045832.1, forward strand.
CCAGACAGAACCTGACTGGGAGTGTCATGGCCCTGAGGGCACTGCCAACCCTGACCGTCCCCTCCCGTAGAGATCTCCTGGTGCATCAGCTGCCACGTGGCACTCGGTGGGGGAGAGAAGTGGCGGGAGAGAGAACCCAGCTCTGGTCAGAAACGGCTGACATCCCTTTCTTCATCGTGTCCCTGTTCTTTCACCAAGTAGGAAAGTCTTCAGGCTGGAGACCATGACCGTTGTGGAGGTCCTGGATCATTCTGCCACATTTCAAAGTTAATGGTCTGTCTTGGTACAATTTAGCCCATGTTATTTTCCTCCACTCTTGGCCCTGCCACAACTGAAAAAAACAAACAAAAAAATGGCACTTGCGTTACCTATACACAAGAAGACTCAGCTGTTGTTTCACCTTCCTAAATATTTCTGTCTCTCCCCGCATCTTCCACCAGAAGTTAAGAATTCTTCTTGTCATTTTTCAAAAATTACTAGCCATCCCTCTTCGTCCCTTCTTCCTGCCCCCAGCACACACAAAAAAAAAAAAAAAAAAAGCAGCAGCAAAACAAAACTGCGACACAGAGGAGGAACACCTTCGCTCCCTGCTGACTGCAGCTCACTCCCCAGAGTAGAAAGAAGCACTGGCTGCTGCTGGGCCGTTCTCACAGCAACATCTATTGCTGGCCAGGCCACTGCCCTTACAATTAAGTGTTCACTGTTACGTTGGCCAGCTGCGGTGTAGGAGGCCTTGTAAATATAGGAAACTGTTAAGGGAACATGATTCAGCTTTTTTAATGGTAACAACTGCAGAGTAACTATAATAAAATAGACTTTGTTAATAGCATAGATGCACAGATCCTCACTGCTTGGAACAAGACACTCGGTACTTGCCCGTTACACAAAAATACACAGCCTTCAAACCTCTGGGTGGATGCATGGGAGCAAGAGGCTATTGAAAATTTCTTGGTATGTGGGTAGACAATGCTGTATTTGAATTAAAACAGAGTGCACTTCTTCAGAATTAGCTATGTTATTATTCCTTTGCCAGCAAGCAATCCTCCCATTTATTTGCAAGCTAAATTCTGAATGATATCCTGCCCTTCTTTTCAAAGACTTTTGTGGGAGTTAAAATTCAGTGGGAGCTATAATTCACCCATGAGAAAGGAGGGAATCTGCAAGCCAAGGTAAACAAATCTTCTCCAAGTCACGTGTACAGTATTTCTGAATTTAGTTTTCATGTCATCCAAACACAGGATTAGGGATGAAACAAGAACAAACAGCTAAAACGGTGCAGGAAATACATTTACCATCACTGGGCCAGACTCTTTTTATGTGTAAATCAGGTTAGTGCCAAACAGTCAAAGAAGCTGTACCAATTTACAAGGAATGAATGTCTCACTTTATTCTAGGTTAGGAGCAAGGTCATTAATACCTTTTCAGGTTTATATCTGAAATCAGACAGATATTTTAAAAAGCTTATTATCCGTGAAAACCCTGGTGACATCTTTCTGTACATGCTGTACTATTAATGCACAATTCCAACAGGTTGTCTGTGCATTGGGATGAGTGATAATCAAAGGCAGATGTCAGTAAGGGACAACTCACCATTTCCAAGTGTAAAAGACAGAATATAAAACCAAAATGTTCTTTTCTTTCCTAAAAACGTATAATGCTTTTATGATCACGTCTTGCATAGCCGTTAAATAACAAAAGCAAATCAAACTTTTACAGCTGTATTTCTAAAAGCAAGAGCAGGAATGCTGATACGGTTCCTTTTGATCCTGAGTATCATAGTAGGGAGAGGTACAGAACTTCTGCATCTTCAGTTAGCACAGTGTCTTTCGTTGAATTCTTACATTTAAATATATCTAGCAATCTGACCCAATCTGCTCACTTTTCTCCACAGAAGTCAGTGCTGAAAAATCCCAAACTGAGAAAGACTGTATTTAATATCTATTACAATGGTATTTCACAGATCTTCCACAGCAATTAAGCACCTAACTACCCTTAAACATCTGCAGTTGAAAAGCTTGCGAAAAATGTAACCAGAAAAAGACTGAAGTAATCAGACAATGGCAGGAACAAACCACAGGCTGAAGGTAGTCACATATTCATAAATATGAATAAATTACCCTGGCACAATCCAGTGCAGAGCACATAATGGCACTTTCCTTCATAGCTGGAGGCCTGGCAAGAAAGAAACAGCTTCACCAATTTATGTCCTTCAGACACCTTCTCTGTACTAGGTGAACCCAACACAGTACAATTTCTTGAAACACAACGAAAACATACAAAAGTCATATGCAACTAGTTGTAAGCTAGCTAGTAAATTGCTAATAGGACTCATCTTCTCATAGAGGTGCTCTGCCCATACATAACAGCTCCTCCTCGGGTCTAGGCTGACCTTTTAACGGGTAACTAAAGCATGTCAACAGTGTGTGCTGTATCATTCGAGTGCTAATAATAACCTTGTGAGACTAAAACCCTTGGTCTGTGCAGCTGGGATGCTGCACCTCACCTCTCTAACACATCTGAACAACTCTTCACAGTCTTCTCTCCAGGCATGTAACACAGCAGACAGTATTTAATTGTAATCTGCACAATTCATGCCTCACTTCTCCTGCTGTGCTACTGCTCACTTGTAGAGTTTACCGCCAGAACTTAATCGCTTTTCCATAGCTATCTACTGCCTTTGGTCTTCTCTATATCTTACCGATGCAATTCTTTGTTCCAGTGAACTTCCACTCTGCTTTTCAGGGCCATCTGTTACACTCTAGATCTTCCTGTTTTTCTATTTCCCAAACAATTTTATTTTTTCTTAAGTGGAATCAGTTCTTTCTATTCTCTCTTATTCTATTGATCTGCTACTCTGTCCTTCTGTCCTTTTCTTCTAAAATTTTGTTCTTACGTTTAAATTATAATTATTTTTTAGCTTTTTTTCTACTCTGACCCAACGATTTGGAGTACATAGGCTCTTATAAGAGTTCAGACTTTGCTATAGGGCAGGTCACCAGGACAATTTGTGCTCATGCAATTCTCAGTAATATTTTTGGGGAGTGTCAAAATTAGAATGAAGGCAGGTGGAAATACAGCATTTTTATTTTATGATGCTAGAACAAAGCATATGCTACGTCTTCTTTCTTTTGAATCAATTATCTTCATTGAGAAGAACACACAGACTAGCTTGCCTGAGTTTCAAAGATACCTCTTCTGCCTTATGGAAGAGGATATTCTCATCTTAGTGAGGCAAGCTGATGGCTGTAATTTCCAATTCAAGTTACAGCAAGTTGCATACAAAATTCTCACTGCGTTGTGTTGAGCGCACCCGTCTCAGTATGCCCCATATAAGGCTCATACCTCTATTGCCAAAGAGCAGATGGGTAGTAAACTGAAGCACAAAGCATCTGTGCTCTGGGCAGCTTATTCAGTTCTAAATAAAGTTTTTATTTTATCATGTTAGGAAATGAATATGAAAAGGTTAACCTATATGCTGCTGTTATATCAGTGACTGTGTCTTACAGCTGTCAAGATTACTAAAGCTGAAACTGAAACCAACATATTTAATGCAGTTAACAGTGGAATACTTAAGACAATTATATGATTGAAACAGAAAAGATGTCATTTTTATCTCAAACAGTACTAAATTAACGACTCTTGCATTGTATATACTAATATGAGTGTAGTAAATACACTGAGTCTTATCACAATAGCAAAACTTGGTAATTCACGACGCACGTGGGAAAGAGTAAATTTTAGAAAATGTTTTTGTTTTGGACAAGTGCATTATTACTTAGCATATCAGAAAATAATTTAATATAGGAGAGAACAGAGGTAACTTTTTATTTCTCTGTTAAATCATGCTAGCAGTTATTTACAATAAAATAAATCCTGGAATACTGTACCAAGAGATTTGCAACTTGCCTATTAGACACAATGAAAGAACATTATTTGCCCTTCAAGCTAGAAAATAAATCTGGTAACAGAGGGCATCTCAGACTGAACTGTAGTCACCTGCTTTCATCATGAACTTCTTTTTCTGAAGAAATAAATATTAAACAAACAATTTTTTTTTTTTTACATTGTTACTTTAGTTCCCTGCCAGAATCATTCAGAAATCATTTGACAATAGATTACTAGAAGTAATAAAATCTGATTTAAGGTAAATTATCTTCATCTCTTGACTGCTGATTGAACAGACAAGTCTTATTTGGGTTGGGGGTAGAGATGATAGCACTATCCCCTAAATTTCCTGGAGAACATAAAAGTGAACAGTCAAAACTTTGTATGCAGTGATTAGGTTGGACAGAGAAATGATGCAACCCTTAAATGTTAAGTGATGCCTAGGGAATCCTGTATGCTTCTAGCTTGAAAAATGCCCAAGAGTCAATGCTGTTAGGGTTGCTTTAACACTGCAGTGGGGCAGTATTGGCATTATTACATGGGATTTTGTTGACGTTACCTCATGATCTCAGAATAAAAATCATGTTTCTGGTTATGGCCATTAAGATTCTGTTTGTAGTGTAATTAAGCATAAAGATTAGAGTGGGTACTTTTCCTGCTGCATTAGATTGAAACATTCAAAAATTAAACACTGCAAGTAGCAACGATTGACTTCCACCTCGTCTGTAGCCCCAAGTGTTAAATGTTAAATGCTGGCATCAAGGGGAAACAAACCAAACAACAAACAAACCAGCTTTAGGTACAATTGTAAATTGCAGTGTTATGATAGTAAAGAACAGATGGGCTGCATTTCCAGGGCTGCAGCAGGACAAAGACAGAGAAGGGGAGAATAAGATATAGGCTGAAGTGGCAAACTGAGATTACTGGAACTGATTCAGGAGATAATTCAGATAAAAGCAACTTCAGGTACTTCTGTATCACAACTGTTAGCTGGACGTACATCGATTAGGTCAAACAACACAGATTTACAGACTTACTAGAAGGAAATTTCACTTAGGCTGTCAAGAAAGTCATCTGAAATGACCCGACATCAATGTGAAAGTCTGAGCTGAGTTACAATGAAGATTTCAGTGTCCTAGTTGCTTATGGAGAAATAAAGATATAAACAAAACCAGCTTGACTTCCACCCATGTTGCAGCCGAACACATCATTCTGACTTATGTGGAGCGACAGAAAACAGTACAGATTGCATATAATCCTTCCCTGTGCGCAGAACACTATATGTTGCTTAAACCAGATGTCAGAGGTTCTTAAGCTGCTTAGACTAACTTCACAGGGAGTGCTGACGTGAAATACCATGGGGCTGGACATAAGAGGCAGCGCAGTCCAGCCTGTGAAGTCCTTGGCAGCAGCTAAGGGAGAGTTTCTTGGTGCCATCAAGGCAGGTCCTGTGTGTGTGCAGATATACATATGCATAGCATCATCTAAAGGAACTTTCCTGATGATGCTTCAAGTATGTTTCTCGAATGCAGTCCAGTATCATAAAGCAGAGCCATATTTACTTACACAGTGCAGGGCTGCGTAGAGGAAGGCGCTCAGTCCAAAAGTAGAATACTTAAATCAAGTCAGTCCAAGCTGATGAAGCTGTACGGCTTCCAAGCCCAGAGCTAGCCTTTTGGTGCTTGCTTCAGGATCTCTGATCAGCATCATGCTGTACAGTATAAGCATGCTCTTGACTGTCTAGGAAAGTTAGATGGCAGGGAAGAAGAGAGCTTGAGAAGTTATGTTTTCAACTTGGTGCTCATCTCTATTTGTGGATCTAGTCAAGTGAACAGATTTTTGCCTGACATGATATATTTTGTTCCAAAGTGCTCAGGAATTCAAAAATCACTTAATATTTCATGCACTCTTTCCATTTCTTCAGGTGATAGAAAATGTAAAAGCTGATTGCTACCCTTGTTTTGACAGTACTCTCACTATCATTAAAAATAAAGATGCTTTCTCTTCTGCAATATACTCTTCTAGCAGCCAGCAACAAGGAGAATAAGGCCCAGGAATTCTATTCCCTCTCAGACTGCCTCTCTCTCACCCACCTATCTGCGCGATTTTCCGCTGCTGTATTCGATTACAGAGAAAGGCTTGTTCAAACAAACAGTATTGCACGAACATGATCGATTCAAAGCAATGTATTTGGACTGGGTGCCTTCATGGGAATCCCTATTTATGGGATTCTGACGACATTGGGGAAGTAGTAGATTACCCAGAAAATCAAACTGCTATTTTAAAAGAAGTAAAAGCCTAGTTTGGTGTCATAAGAGTTCCCATTTCCATGTGAACTGAACCGTATGATAAAAACATGGAAGCTAATATGTTTAATATGTTTAAACACTCTGAGCAAAGCACTGAACAAGACTTTGAAGTTAATGTCCAGTGTACGTAACAGGAAATCATCATGTATTTATTCACATTTTGATTCACAAGAGGTGCTGAAGAAAAAGAAATGTTTAGGAACAGTAAGAAATGGCAAACACATGGTTAACTAATATAGTTGATTTTAAGTATAAAGAAAAATGATGTATATCTGACTAGTTCTCTTCCTCCTAGGCTTCCTACCATTCTTGATCTCAATGGGATTATTTCAAAGGTCATTCTTTAAAGGTCTTTCTCTAAAGGTAAAGATACATGCATATTTTTATAGGATATGGGTGTAAAATAATAAGCTCCTAAAAGAAAGAATTAGGTAACCTCCACTGTCTAGAGTATGGACACTTAGTAAGCTCAACATAAATCCATATGGATTAAATGCCTTCATATTTTGTTAAGTATATAAAATGTAAGAAGTTTAGGATTAAATAGGGAGTGGTTCACAGGGCATGTAACGTCATACTGATAATTTTTGTAAGTATCCATCAAATGAATCAAACGGTGTATTTCATTAAATAGCTCACCCGACTTAGCCAGAGAAGGCTTACTACACCTAGTAACAAGTGTGGCAACAATAGTTTCCAATGGCAGCTTCCTGTGCAAAGGCCTACCATTTCAAAATCAATTAAAACAAATAGAACGGGTCTTCAGCCGACTCTGCAGTTTGCGAGTAGGCAGTAGCATTTCTAGAGGATGATCTGAGAGAACCTTGGAACGATGCAATATTACAGCTCGAGAGTTGTTTGCTTTCTAAACTTGGTAAGAGTATTTTTGTTTTGTGAAGTTTTAATTTCTTGCTATGCCTAGCAAAGTTTTATTTTTTAATTCAAAAAAAGTGGAGTTATTTGTTAAACTTAAAACTGCCAAACCTCTGCTAAGTGCTTCAGACATTTTGCTGATCAAAAGTACACAACAGTGAAAAAGCTCTTTGAAATAATAGGAGGGGTTTTTCTGTTGTTTTGTTTTGCTTTTTAATTTCAAATTTTCTGACATTTGTATTTCTTTGTAACTGGTAGCTGGGGAGTATAGCTCAGGTGGCATCAGGTAGGCTACCGGAGCCTATGTGACAGAAAGGTTAAGGCACATTTAGCACTTCTAACAATATGGAAACCAAGCAATCTCTAACAGTACAGTGATAGAAAATAATAAGGAACCCATTAGCGATTCTTAACCTTGATAGAGACCTTGCTAGGTGCGAGGACATTCTTACACTCTTCAACAATTTCTTTAAGTGACAGTCTAGCAAGTCTTCCAAGTTCATGGACAATTTAAGTCTTCTCAATAAGCCAATGGATGCCAATGGATGGTAACTACCAGTTACCTACTTAAATCTATAGATATAATTTTACATACTGCTGGCATTATTGGAGTAGTTGTTTTGTATCAGTGCTACACCTCTTCAGTAGATGTTGTCTCAAAATTGTCACAGCTGTCAAAGCCATACTTGCCAAAATACTAAAACTTTGAGGAAAGACTAGAAAAACATTTCTAAAAATTCACAGCAGTGACTGTCTATTTTTTATGAAATAGAGCTCTGCAGGAAAATTGTGGAAAGATCCAAATAGTCATCAAAGGGTTCTGAGCGAAGGACAAAGTACTGCAGGCAGATTAGATCACACTTTATGGAAAGATCTTTGTCACAGTTAGTTTCACGTGAAGTAAAGAAACGCTTTCCATTGAAGCTCCATTGAGGTTTCCATTAAAGAAAGGGTGTCTCACCAGGCAGTAATTCAGTCCTAATGTTAAAAGCACCCATACGAGTTCCTCTGCAGTAACTTGAAAACTTATATAATAAATCAACTGTAAAACATTTTACTCTATGAATATTTGAAACAGTGTCACTACTTTTTAAAATTTTCTAGGATGGCAAAAAGATGAGAGAACACAAAGTCCTAAAATGTTAACTTCAGGATTTTTTTTTTTTTTTTTTCTTTTCTAGGAAGCTTACTGCACCCTCACATACAGAGAGAATTTCTATCAGCCCAAAGAGTGCACTCCATCTTTTTTTTTCTTTTCTGTTTGTTTTTTAATTTGTAGTGCATTTATTTACATTTAATACATCAGTTTTAATTGTTTTCTTCCCCATTGCTAAAAAAAGGAAAGAAGCAGATCTTGGAAATCACAGAAGAACAAAATCCAAAACGATTTAACAGATTACACTAATGGAGACTGTCCTGAAGGACAAAGGTTCAAAAAAAAATACTGAGACTTTGACTTCAAACAGGTGAAATATATCATTAGAAAAACTGTCTACCCTACAAACAGCTCACATAACTGCTCTGGATCTGTGGATCGGGATATAGCCAGGAAAGCCGCTCAGCATACCTAGATAAGAGATTCAGCCTTCGTGCATGACGTGGGGAACCTGCTCTTCACAGAGAGCATATTTAATGGTTCTCCACTACTGGACAAACCTGAGCAGAGGTCTGTGCCCACTCCTGGCTTACATTAAGGCAGGCATGGCAGAGTCGGGCGGGGGGGGGATAAGTTGTTTTGTCAGTATCATGAGACATAATAGCACAAGTTTTTAAATATACATCAACTTAAAACCAAAACTGTATTGCGGCAGTAACAAGGCCGTTGCAGAGAATACATTTCAGAAAGTACAGCCAGTTGAGTGAAAATTTATGAGACGGCAATAACTGCCTCAGCAGCAAAGCTGTACTTTTATGATCAAGCTTGAACTATTCTGCTTTAAATGCTATGTGAGGCTGATTAGCGTAGATAAACAAAAATGAGTGTGTTCAATACAACTGATCCACAGCGCAGTAAAACTTTTCAGAGGGCACAGCTACAACAGCATGAACATTGCTAAAACTGACAGAACTTTAACTGTTTTCTTGAAGCTGAGCTTCCCCAACTACAACAAGGATGTATACAGTAGCAGCACTTGTTTTATCCCAGCCTTCTGACTGTGCTGCTTGTTTTCCTACTCAAAAGGAAACATGAGGCTGTGGATTGCTCTGGTCTTTTCCCGAGTACAATCCAGTAGCCTGCTACAGTTTTACCTTCCTACGAAAAATGGGTGTATGCAAATTGTGAATCATCTATGCTGCATGACCAAAAAATATTAGTGAAGATAATGGCATCTTTATCTTCATTTGGTGACTTTTCCACATCTAACCAACAACACCTCGAGTTGTCAAGAATTAGTTTTGCTCCCTTGCCTCTTCTCTAAACCTCAGATACACATTAAAATAAGGGTGTCAGTTTGGGTGGATTGCTAAAATAGAGGTCCATGAAGGGCTACATTGTCACCCTTCTACAAACTTTTTAGCCCATGCCTATTTCGAACTTTTTATGTGTAAATATTCATCACAACATGAAGTAAAGTCAAACCCTAAGGAACAGAAAATGAGAAAGCCTTCAATACTATCAAGTGCACACAATATTTGTCCTCTGGCACCTCTGCAGAGTGTCACATGAGGAAGGCATGTAGGGTTTTCTGTTTGCACAGCTCCAGATCCTCCAGCTCAGGACTGTAATCTTCATACTCAGATTAGCTATCAGTAGTCAGTAAGGCAAAATTACTACAGGAGTTTTACCTGGATATAACTCATAGTCAACCAAATTTAACTTAAAATTGTAGACTTCAGAAAACGTGTTTAGGCTTTCCTCTTTGGTTAACCCAGTTTTGAAAGACAGGGATGAGGTAATGGCTCAGCTCCTCCATCCCCAGGGTAGACAGCTGGCTGAATATGAGCCGGCAGTGTGTCCAGGCATCCAAGAAGGCCAACGGCATCCTGGCCTGTGTCACAAACAGCGTGGCCAGCAGGAGCAGGGCAGTGATTGTCCCCCTGTACTCGGCACTGGTGAGGCCGCACCTTGAGTACTGTGTTCAGTTTTGGGCCCCTCACTACAGGAAAGACATTGAGGCACTGGAGCGTGTCCAGAGAAGGGCAACGAAGCTGGTGAGGGGCCTGGAGCACAAGTCTTCTGAGGAGTGGCTGAGGGAACTGGGGTTGTTTAGCCTGGAGAAAAGGAGGCTGAGGGGAGACCTTACCGCTCTCTACAGCTACCTGAAAGGAGGTTGTAGTGAGGTGGATGCTGATCTCTGCTATCAAGTAACTAGTGATAGATAGGACGAGAGGAAATAGCCTCAAGCTGTGGCAGGGGAGGTTTAGGTTGGATATTAGGCAAAATTTCTTTACTGAAAGGGTTGTCAGTCACTGGAACAGGCTGCCCAGGGAAGTGGTGGAATCACCATCCCTGGAGGGATTTAAAAGACGTGTAGATGTGGCACTTCAGGACATGGTTTAGTGGTGGACTTGGCAGTGCTAGGTAGATGGTTGGACTTGATGATCTTAAAGGTCTTTTCCAACCTAAATGATTTTATGATTCTAAATCTAGTGCATTGCTAAAGGAAACACTCTGACCTGACTGTGGCCAGACTCCACTGGAGAGCACACAAATCAAGGGCAGTCTTTGGCCTTTCCCAGCTCATGTGCGCTTATAAAAAGCCTGACAGCTGACTGAGTATATTTTTCACTCAAGGACACAATGATGGCAGAGTTTTCACAGAAGTGTTTGTGTCATTAAGTACTTTCATTCCTCTCTTTAAAATGTTATTGTTAACACTGTGGACTTGACCCTGCAACCCTTGCTCACTCAAAACTCCCACTAGCTTTAATCAAAGAGTGTAGTGACGAGAAGACAGGGCTGTATAGTAGTAAAATCTGCTCAGAGTTCTGCCATTTTTAAACATCCTTGAAGAATATCCAGCTTGCTTGAACTAGGCATGTGAAAAAGCAGTATCTGATAAACGTCAAGGACCTCACTATGGTCTTTTTTTTGCCCTAGGTAAAGAAAGCCATGCAATATGTCCTGTACTATTTTAATACTCTGTCTTAGGAAATTCTCAGCTTTTCCAAGAGGCACCTGGAATATATATTTTATACATCACAAGACAAACAGATACAAGCCCAGACAATTAGTGGAATGGTAACCTTTGTCATGATTATTCCTACTAAATATTCAAAGGAGAATTACTCCTTGGCAATTTTTAATTCAGAGTACCACATGACACTGAAAAGAAGTTTACCAAGGTTTCTAAGTGCTTTCTAAGTGATTTTGAGACAGATTTTATCAGAAGAATACCAAGAAAAGATACCAAGAAACCAGTTGACTAATTAAAAAAAAACCACAAAACCTCCCGAAGACATTAGCTGAATTTCCAAGAAAAAAACACATATTCCGTGGAAATTTAGCTGAGGCACAAGTGGGAAAAAAAAAATCTTGCTAGTCATTAATATGACTTTTTTCAAAAGGAGTTAATATGAAAAGTATGGATGCAGATTAAGGGATGGATATAGTCTTTGTGGGAAAATATTAGAAAACCCAACCTGTGACATCTAGGAAAAACAGATTAGCCTGAAACAACTTCAGAAGCATCTCAAAGAGAAGGCTGGAGGAAGCAGAACAAATACCCTCTGAAACTGCTGCCCAAACTGCTATTTTCATTCCCTTTTATGGAACAGTTCATACAACCAGATTCCTAATCCCAAATCAAATTTTCCAAGATAGCATAAATGAGTATGGTCATTATTTCCAGAGATATATAATCTGCTACCTGTGTTGCCCTTTTAAGCAGAGGGTTAAGGGCACCTGTATGGAAATATGCTAGATTTTATTTCATACACTCAGCTTAATGACAAAATCAACTGACGTCAACAAGAGTTCTTTCATTCATCCTAGGCAAAGTTTACTTTAACTAAAATGGTCTTTAGAAAAGAATCAAAGTCACTGCTCCTGTAATTAAACACAGAAAGACACAAAAACTGTCAGCGGTGTAAATCCTGCTGCTTAGTCACCATTTCTCTTTGTTTCTGTAAGGCTGGAATAACAGCAAGAGCTTTTCCGACAAAAGTGAGGGTAACTATCAATTGACTCTACAGTGCTTTGAAAACGTAAATATAGGTAAGTAAACTGTGAAAGAAACAGGTGATTTTACTCCATTACCCAGGGAATTACACAGATCCTTTTCACTAGGCAGCTGCACGTGCATTCAGCATCTACTGGGCAAACATGGAGATGGAGGGAGAAGAAGAATTTGGGGATTTTGGGGAAGTTGGGAAAAGAAAATATCCCACAAATATTAACCTTTTATTTTTCTGCATGGCTGATGGAAGAACTGTTTTACTTCGTTATTCCTTCCTGTAGTCAAGTTTCATATTTCCCAGAACACAATCAAGATGGAGATTTTACAGACTGAAGAAGTAATAAGAAATTTCTTGGGCAGCATAAACCGTAAGTTATGAAGAAAGAGAAAATATGTAGGGTAGGTCCTACACAAGAACAGACTAAAGAAATAATCAGATGCATAATGTTTCAGGGAAAAAAAAAAAAGTAAGGCTTTCTGAAATGGATCTAAAGTCCATGGTTAGTGAAACCTTTCACTACAGTGAAACCATGCACCCTCAGAATGATATTGCTGATGGAACCTGTTTCTTCCCTTAAAATGTATTTAAAATTCAAACTTGATTCTTTATTCCAACAAATGATTTTATGGAGAATACTTTCATTACTTCATTGTTCCTGTCTTGCCATCTTGCTTTTCTGATCTCAAGAAATTCCTTTTTATATACAATGAAAATTATCTTGTTCAAGCAGAAATCATAAGGACTGGTATTGTCAAACGTGTCAAACAAACTTCACTGCTTTTCTTCTCACAGCATATTCTACCCAGCATTTCTTGCATGCTACTGGGATGTTGATTTTTTCTTCCACTTCAGCAATGCAGAGCCTTTACTGCCAATTTAACAATTTTCTTTCGAAGACGTACCCTTGCTTTTGCTGACATTCTGTTCCTGGGTTTGTGGCAAGCTCTTTGTAAACACATAAATAAATGGACAACCAATTTGGCATCCACAGTGAAAACCCTTCTTAAAACTCACTTTTGCTACAGAAATACTCCACAGAGGTACACAGCTGGTGTCTCATGATCGCTCATTCTTAGAGCATTCATGAATGTCTTTGTTGCTTTATGTTTTCTGTTTTTCTTTTTAAACTATATATGGTTTGAAGCAGACAAAAAAATCTTTTTTTATGTCTAGCATAGCTGCAAACAACTTGTTATGAGGACTCCTACAGTAGTAACAAATACTAAATAATATCCTTGAATCCAAACATCAATATACAAGCAGAGTTTATTTATTTCATGCCTGTAAGGTACATGCTTTTGGTTCCATGGACAGTGCTTGTTGGAAAATTCGAAAATAATAATAATCATTATAATTTTTTAAAAAACGTCGAACAGCACATGGTTTCACTTGTATATTGTTGCTTTTGTTATCCTTGCCACAGACCAGTTCAGAAGAAACTCCTTTCCAGTGATGCACCGAATAACACGCAAAGTGCTCTGAGATGAAAGGTGTTATATAAATTCAAATGCATTATGAAGGACTAATGCCACACTTTTTAAAAGCCAAATGCTGTTACCTCTCGTCACTTGGGACATGTCATTCAAATTAACCCAGCTTTTAGCTTTTTATGTTGCTTCTGGTCTGCTGTTGGAAAAATCTGTATTACAGTTCCTGAGAGCTGACTGTTGAAACACTGTAAATGAGGTCTTGTATTTCATTCCCTTACCCTAAAGCAGGGTCAGCTGTACCTACAAAATTCCTGACAGATTCTGCTATACAACCTGTTCCCGAAGGTCTTGAATGACGGAGAGTTCTCAGTCACTGCACAGATGGCTTTATTTTCTATTCCATTCTATTTCCTCTTCTATTTCCTATTATGTAAACTGAACTGTGCTTGCTGCAATATCAAGCCTTTCTTTGCGCTCTTAATGAAGTCTATCAAGTAGCCACAAATACTAAGTGGACAACTTGTATGATACTACTATGTTTCTTTCGCTAGCTTGCTGCTATTAAGAGTACCTGAAAGCATTCAGCAAAGGAATTAAATACTCTGGGGTCCTGTCTTCTAAATTAAGGTCCGTTTTAAAGGTTATCAATCCCCTGTATAAATAACAACACAGGATTTTCAAACTCTGGAGACGTCTCTCTTTGTGATTCTTGTTTGCCAAAGGTGAAGACTGCCTTTTTATTGCTTGTTGGAACAAGTGGTAACATTTGTTGGTTTACAGAGTTGCCGCACCCAAGAGAAATACCATATTGTTCTCTAATTGCCTTAAATCACAACCAGCATTCCTCGGTGAAGAATATATCTGGACATTCCATGCTTTACTAATGCATGAAGAACACACGCAGTGAAAAAAAATCCAAACCGGTGGAGCTTATGGCCAGTTGCTGATGAGCCCAGGCATACCTATGACCACTGGCAACTCGTGGTGAATGACCACCGACGACTTCTTTCTAGCCATCCCACGGGAGCCCATTGCCTGGTCCTGCCCAGCGGTGAGCCCAGCTTCCCCTTGCTCGCCCGTGCAGCTGAGGTGTCCTGCTCCGCGCTGAGGTGTCGGTCGGGGCTCCAGGGGACATCCCTGGGGCTGCTTCTTCCCTGCACACGTCCAGGGTTATCAGAGTTTTGTCCCTAGCTCCATTCAAATGCAGAATTGATTGCCCTTCAGTAACAGCAAGCCAAAGGCGTTAGAAAGGGGCAGGGGGGGAGAAGGCGAGGGGAGGAAAGAGACCATGTGCCTTTTGGTGGTAAGTTTGTGGATGTTGGAAGATGTTAGAAAGATTTACAAGCTTCAGATGGTACGTTACGGACAAACTTTTCTATTTATTTTTTCTATTTTTATTCAGAAGAATGCTTTCTTATTTGTAATATGATACCATGTGTTGCAGAAAATGCTGAAGGGTTAAGTGTAGAGAATCTTCTTCCCTTTTAGTTATTTCTAAATATTGATAAATATTTTATGTCCCATATAAGTTAGTCAGTAGCACTTTTTAAACCACTTTGAAATTAACGGGCATTTAAGTTATTCAGTCGTAGTATTTTTACTCCAGTTTAATGTAAGTTTTTCTTCTGGCAGTGGATAAACCCCCTGAATTAAAAGATTCAGATTGGGAAGGTTACATTGTCTTTAATCAGTAAGGTGAAAAAAATTAATTTCCCAAAATTGAGATATTACTTCTATCAGAGGAATTAAACCTCAAAGAGGAAAAAAGATGATCCAGGTGACAACATTGAAAAGTCACTTAATTTTATGTTGTAGAGGAGCAGCTTGTGAAGATAAATGTAGACACTGAGAAAGCAGAAAAAAAAGTAATTCTGGCAGCAGTGCTTTGTTTCCTTAAAAATGTCATCTTGACAGATCATGAAGAAAAATACTAAAGGTTGTGGCTTACGTTCAATTAGCATTTCTATTTCATAGTTAGCTATCTAGCACATGTGTGTGTGTGCATGCATAAAAAATACTCAGTTATGTCCTTACTAGTTACACTATTACTGATGTAACTAAAATTTAAACAATCACAAATGGAACATTGACAGAGAGAAATGAAATGCATAATAGGCAGGAAATCCATGTGTCAGAGTCCAACAGTTTCTGACCAGGTTCTTTTAGATATTCCTTGAGTGGAGGGTGTAAGGTTTAATATCACATTTACTTGTTTGAAGACAGTGGATGTTACATGGGATTTCTGATTTAGCAGAGTGATACAAAATATACTGAAATCATAATACAAATGTAATTCACACTTAGCAAAACATAGCAATTGCAATACACGGTTCAATCACAATACAATGTGGTCCCCGTTACCAATGTCTATAATATACTGACTGTCACAGCGCTGGGTGTCCCCAGTCGCTGGGAAGTCCAGCATGCCCATTGCTGTCTTTGAAATTCTTTTGTTAGGTGTTTAGTTTTCATACTCTATGTTGGGCTGAGCCACGTAGTCACTCCACCCATGCTGAGCTGGATAATTCAGGGAGACATTCACAGTCCTTTAATGAACTCAGGGATAAACTTTTACTCCACCAGTTCATCCCCTGGACTGTTGATAGCTGTTTATCTAAAACGAAGGCCTCCCTCTGGTCTTCATTGCGTTGAGATACAGTCAGCTCCTGTGCAATGGCAAATTCGGTCACTCCCGGCGTTATTCCTTGAGCTTCATGGGCACGTCCTCCTTGCCCATCTCCTCTGAGCCTTCTTCCATTCCAGGGGTTTATTGGTCAGTGACACAGTGAACATAAAGAATCCTATTTACTATTAATATTTTTCACTCCACAAATCAAACACCCCAAGTCTCTCAATATGTATTTCTTACTTCTGAACTTAATATTTTGGGCTTACAAAAAAGGAAGGAGTTGATCAAATGGTTCAAGTTAAAAATTAGAAAGACTTTGACGAAAGAAGATTGACATCGCATGAACTGCCTTGTCATGTTTTCATTAAAATCTTATTTAAATGATGAGCTGGTCTAGAACTTTATTTTATCCATTAGTTCCAGAAAAGTTTTTTTCCACTACTGTTTACATAACAGTCATGTTACTAGGAGCCGAATCCTAAGGTTTTAATGTACTTTTTGAAAAGGATCGGCTAAGAAATCTCTATAAAAGCTGAGACACATCTTGCTTTCTGTAAATGGTAACTTATCCATTAGAAATATCACCAGTGCAGTTAAAAGTACATCAAAAATTTACAAAGGGTGGATTTTACCCTTGTACAGAAAGTCAGTATTAGAAACAATGTGGCACTGCAAGCCTGTTTAATTCCAAGGCTCTGAGGATAACGTCTAGACAACTGTTGTAGAACATCAAAGGTCAACTCAGTCTAATATTCCCTTTATGAAAAAGAGGTTTCCCTCTCTCATCCACCACCCACGGATTTTTCAAACAATGTTTTGTCTTTTTTGTTCCTTAGCCTACCTTACGTATTCATCCCATAAATCCTAACAGTCAGAAATCAATGCTCATGTTCTCAGTTTTGAAACTGGAGCTTTCATGTTCAGGACATGGAAGAATAATGTGTTGCATTAACACCATCTGAAACTGGCCTAAATACAGGTGCACATAAACATAGGTGCATAAAACACACGTAAGTATTGATTAGAAGTACATTAGGAGTGAAAAACTTGCAAGTTCAGTCTGGAGAGTGTAATTTCTCAACAGTTAGGTAGTGCCTGAACTGACCTATGCTTAAATAGCTTTCTAGCTGTAACTGCTGTTCTTTACTCTTGCGCTTGATAAATATCCAGTCAATGCATGAATAAGTTCTGTCCAGATATAATTAAAATATATTTAAAATACATTAAATAAATTCACTTTATTGCTTTTATTCCCACAGTTCAGCAGTTGCTTTGGCTACATGCATCTCTCCTTATCCCCGCCCCCCCAAATTCATGTCACTGTGTCAGATCTGAGACAAAGAAAGCGAGAAGCATATCTAAATACATGGATGTCAAGGGAGTGATTTACCTAGCAACAGTAACTATGTGAAAGTTTTTTCAGAAATGCCTCCCTGTGCATGTGATGGTACCTTAACGGCTTGGATTTGAGAGGACTGAAGGAATGGCTGGGAGGATTCTGGCCAAGCAAAGCACCAAACGACATGCAATGCACATACATTCTGGGAAATATAATGCCATCAGTGCACAAGGGAATTTATGCACATCCCTTCCATTAATACTGTAAAGATTTTTGCTCATAAATCCATAGTTAGAAAAACATTATTTTACCCTGTGCTACATTAGATATAACAAATATGTGAACAGAAGAAACATGTTAGGATAAATGTTCCTGAGCTGTAATAGCCATCATTTTTTAAAAGCAAACCACCACGTAAGGAATTATCTGAAGTGCTACAATAACCCTGAGACCACGGCGAGGAAAAAAGCTGAGATGGCACTGTGATATATAACTATTTACTGCTGTGTCAGTAATGGATACTGCTGAGAGATGACCCAGGGGATCAAACCCCGACGTACGCAGTGAACAGCTTTGTCTTAGGCAACTACATTTGCTAGATCCTACTGAAAGAAAACGGTGTTCACATCAATTCAGCATAGTAACAGGTGAGCATAGGTTAAAATAAAGTAAATCCAGAATAATCCAGCTGAGGACTTAATCAAAGTCACCGTACATAAGGATCCACACTATTTGAATTCAACATACAATCAGAATCTCCAGGTGAGATAATAGCTCTCAAAAAACCATACATTTTCTATTCCACCCTATTTCCCCTCTTTCTGCAGACATTTGCCCTCCATTCCTGTAGATTCAGTATCTTTCAAAAAGATACTGTAACCTGAATCATCAGACCTTTGACGTAGATACCCTGTAGTGGGACCTCAATGAAGACTAGAAAGGTTAAACTCAGGAAAATATGCTTTTATTGTAGAAAAGTAATTAACTTTTTAAATAGAGAAAGTTCAAATTAGATCGGACAAAAGAAATAAAGAAGGGTTTACAGCTAATAGTGTCCACGATGTCTCTGCTTCCAGGTGTGGTTTTAGGCATCTTAATCATTTTCCAAGCCGTAGCAAACTCAGCATGTTCCAGATTGGACCTTCAATCATCCCTGAGGGCAGTCAGGCTACTTGC